>PGIR01000105.1:0-140579 GCA_002812735.1 Scedosporium dehoogii
TTTTTCCTTCTCCTTTCATTTAAATTCGTTTTATTTCATTTTGCTCTGCGTCTTTAAGGCTGAGGAAGGCTCTAGATGGAAGAGGAGGAGATTTTTCTTCTTTAGCTCGCAATCGTCTGTGATAAAGTATGCTAGAATGTCCTCAAAGATTGACACAATATTAAAATCAAGGGCGATCTTAGCCGCTGGTCTCTTTGAGTAATGGCGTATCAATTGATCTATGCCGTGAGGAGACCTTCATGGCATCACACTCATGTACACACGCACTCCTCATCCATCGATTGAGTCGTCTCCAAGTACGTTGGCGATATCGCGCTTGCGACGGCGTTGCCACTCATTGAAAAACGCTTCGATTGCGCTGTCTGTTAAAGCCTTGAGGTGAGCATACAGGACAATTTTCAGAGGTCGGAAATAGTAATGTAACTCACTGTATTCTCGCATAGGTTTGACCTCGGCCGCCGGCCTGTAAACGTGCGCGACATATTCTTTCAGCGCCTTGGAAGGGGGCGCCCGAAAATTGAGAAGCTCCTCAAAGTAAACGGAAGCCAAATACTCCTCGAAAGTCACGCCCACGATGGGGATTTCATCCCTAATGTCGTAGCCCTCTCCATAGTCTTGGCGAATCATCTCTTCAAGACTGAGGAGGTCGCTTTCCTCGCTTTCCTCGTCACCCTGTGCGGTGGGACGGAAGCCGTACAGGTCTATGTCCGTGTATAGAATGCAATGGTTGCCGCTCTTGTCCATGTAGAGATACGCGAACGCGCAGCTTTGCTGATCGAAGTAAAACCGAACGAGATACCCACCGGCACCGCCGTCGATGCAAGAGGGACATTCAAGAATCCCGTCGAGCGCAAAGTACCAAGCCGAGTAGCTCGGGATACGGTAGTGCAGGTGCTTGCTCCTTAGGAACGTGTCGAAGCCCTGCGGCAGTGTCAAGCCGAGCGTCTCGGCCTGCTTGACCAAATCATCTACCTCCTCGTCCGGGGCTACGGGGCGAGCACCCACGGGGCCGGTGTGAGGTCCCATTTCCCTTGCCGTTTTCTCGTCGAGAGGCTCCAGCCAATCAAAGGTGCCGTCTAGCTTCATCCAGCTCCGCAGGTCGGGTGGTGAGCATCGAACGTACGGGCTTCTTGCGGGGCTCAATCCGAAGCGTTCGCAGTCGCCCGTAGGAATGTCAACACGCTGATGGGTCCAGTCAGGGGAGAAAGTGCCGATATGGCCCGGAAATGACGGCATTAGGAGCTTCTCCCTGGAGGTGGAAAACAGCGAACACATGCGTCGGGCATTCTGCATCCATGGGATAGAAGGCTTTAGTACGTGGAGCGATGCGTGGTAGAATTGGCGGTTGAATGTTTTGGCGACGGATGCGAGGTCGAAGGGGTTCAGGTTCGAGAAGACCTGCGAGAGAAGCTCCGACGGAAGAGATAGAATTGTGATGGCCATAGTTGCCAATCCACCAGACTCGTTGGAGCCTAAAAAAACAATATGTCAAGAACAGGAGACTGAGGCTGAGAGCTAAGAGCTGAAACGGGCCCATTTGACCCCTCACATTCCCCATTTAATTAAACGAAATTGCTCTACGAAGTAAACAAGCCTCTTTTCTCTTGTGAAATTTTGCATGCTAGTAGCGACCTCCATTGTTCTTAGTATATCACGCAAGCGTGCCCACAATAGAGCCCGATCACGAAACCGTTTCGTGCAGTAAGAAACCCCAATTTTGCGACCTCTTCATCGATACAGAGCGCTACAGCTATGTCTAATCGCTCTTGTTAATACTCGTGCTTGCATTGCAATCCACACTTCCAAGGCCGAGGAACTTCTCAACAGCGATTAAACTAGTTTCTCGTTAGCACTAGATACTCTCAACGGAGTTGGTAGTGACGGAAGACATACTATATGAAAAGTAGTTAATGTGTTCGCGTTCCGAGTTATTGGACCAAGTGTCCGGTGACGATTCCGTAATTCGTAATCTCCTTGCTTGATGTCCCCAAGATTGATGCTTGGTGAGTTGTCTCGTTGCGGATCAGTTCGCTAGAAGCACACACAGCTTATATTATAACAGGCGGTAGGCGACCGGGTTTTACCAGATCCGGGTCCTCGCCCATGTTCGAAATGATGAGTTTCAGCACGCGAGTAATTTCAGTGTAACCGGGCGACTCTGAACTGCGGAATCTGCAACTACCACGGTGATTTCACGGTGATCCGCGTCAATAGGGAGTATGACTGACGTTGGTATGATTGGATAGACGAAAGGGTGTGGATGGCATGCTGACCAAGGCAACTGCTTATACCAGCACAGAAACCTCATTCAGGCGTCATGCAATTATGCCCCAGGACGTAATTCTTAGAGGCGCTAGATGTAATAGCTCTTCGAAGGTTAGGGAACGACTGGGAGTTGAGTCGCGGAGAAACAACAAACGAACGAGTGCCCAGGGCGAAGATGCAAATCATTACTTCACACCACCACTCGGAAGGCAGGACTTGGCCATTTAGCGACTAGTAAGGGTTCTCTATTCCATTCTAGATAGTGCTTATATCATAAGATTATTTTATATTTTATAATCTGAGTAGTCTTGATCATGCTTCTATTCGTCGAGGTTTACGAAGCAGTTACTCGCTCGATGCCTTCCGCCGCCTATTTAAGGGATATCTTGTTAGCTTATCGAGACATTAAGTAGTAGTAGAAACGGGTGAATCTTACAGTCCCGGCACTCAAGATCCTCGATTGCGCAGGTCTCTGCGAAGTGGCCGTACTTTCCGCCTGGTATTCTATTAGCCCCTGATTTGTATTTGAGCTTTCAAGAGTGTGGCTTACATTTGTAGCAGATTCCGTCGCGAAACTTGAAAAATGACGGGCGGTTATTCTGCACCCGTCTCTGTTGCTAATAGAATTTTGGTCAGTAACGAAACTCTCCAACTTCGGCCCTTTATAGACAAACCCTGTATACTCGATTGCGTTCTACCCTGCGACTCGGGCAGGGTCGTCTGAAAGTAGCCCGTTGTCGCGTGTCCGAGCGTCGCAAGTTAACTGAAAACCCCTAGCATTTAGTTAGCATCCTTCCTTTATTCCTCTATTAGATGCGGCTTACGTCAAGTCGCTCGTGGATCCTTTCCTCTACTCTGCCAATCTGATTGCCAAGCTGATTGCGAGTCTCTTCCCCATCCAGAAGTATTATGGTGGTAGATTCGTGTACCTCATTCGTAAGGACTCTCGTTTGTTCTTCAGTCGCCGATTGTATATCTCGCCACAGTCCTTCACAGCTATGTTGGAGGGCGTTTCTCATCTCGTCGAGTCGACGTGCATGTTCTTCACAGAGGGAGACTGACTCTTTCGATCTATTGGGCAAAGAATTTCCAAGGATATTAGCAAAAGAATAGCCATGTACGAGACGTTATTGAAGAGGCAGGGCAGGGGGGAGGGAAAACCAGTTCATCATACAAGAGTAGAATGCAATGTGTCTGGACTTCCTCGAGAATCTCTCGAAGCTCCTCGTGCAACCTCTCAAGCTCATTTTCCTTCAACAGGACGCTCATGGTCTTGGACCCCACCCTCACGATCGTCCGCCTTTCTCCATATACTCTCGTCGAGTCTAGCTTGCTCAAGATCTCTTCGGCAACGCGCTTGCTCCGTTGGCAGAGGTCTGCGAAAGTTTTGTCATCGGGATTGGCGCTGACAACCCGGTCGATATATGACTGTATTTCCTCGACAGAGTCGAGTTTCGGTCCCAAGACATGTTCCCCGTCCTTGGCTCGATAGACCTTTTTTGCCGTGGTGACGACCTTCCAAGAGAACCTGCCCAGGGCGACTATGTCCCTAGAGAGGCCCAGGACCGTCGTTAGTTCCATTATACCTCAAGCTCTCGATGAGGCGTTGCCCCTCCTCTAGAGGTAATAGATAGTCTAGTAAGAATGGAGGTGGAAAGAGGGAAGAAAATCGGAACGGAGCCACCCGGACGGTGTTGAAGGAGTGATCTTTCTGCATCACGCGTCGGGGACGCGAAGAGGAGAAAAGTAAGCCCCCGTCAGCTGTGGCTTAGTCGGCATCCACGTGCCTCGCGCTGCAGCTGGTGTGGTAAGGCAGGATGCGCAAAAGCCTCGATATGGTTGGCTGTTCAAGGCAGTATGTGTGGATGTATAGTTCTGAACATGAGGCGGGATGGTGCGGGAGTGTAGAGGATTGGAGAGTCCCCATTTGTAATACGGAGTATTTCAATCGTATACCTATCTTAGAACTCGGTGGACTGTTACATGGCTTGTATGCTGCTTCGAACAGCACGGCCGTGGTGGAATGGAAAGGACCCAGGTTCGGAATGCCAATATCGCCAGGTATTGCCAAGCTGTTGGTCAGGCCAGATCGGATTTGGCCTGCCCGAGTGTCCTGCCACCAACGATTGATGCCTGAAGTCACAAGTGTAAGCATTGGGCGCTACACAGCAACAGAAGTTATGCAATTAGCCATGTAGGTTATTATAACTAGATTATAATTTTTCTCGATGCTGTCTCCGACCGTCAGCTAGGTCACAATAAAGGTTGTAGTGTCCACAGATGCCGAGAGTTCGGCAACTGACACGATTCTGGGCAGCTGGCGGGATCTGCCGGCGGCCGAGCAAGAAGCAGGAGTGGAGCATGGGACCGGAGTCACCGGACCTGGCCCACGCCGGCCAGTTTGAGATCACGTGAGGCGAGTATGACTGGAGACACCAAGACTTTGACTTCGCTCCTGGTGAGACATCTCTCCCACCAAAATCAGTGCTCGTACATTGATCCCGAGCCGACGTGGGTGCATCGCCGGCAAAAAGTATTGGCCAGAAAATTCTTCCGTTGACCTCCTCCGTCGACCCTGGTCAATAGCACCGAAAGCTGTGTATCCTAATAGCAGATGGCTAGCGTCTCTCATGCCCGGTCGCTGGATCACCTCGTCCTCACCGTCAAGGATTTGCAGGCAACTGTCGATTTCTATGTGTCCATCATGGGGATGAAGCATGAGCAGTTCGTCTCCATGGGATCCCAAAGGCACGCTCTGGTCTTTGGTTGCCAGAAGATCAACCTCCATCTCAGTGGCAAGGAGTTCGAGCCCAAGGCCCAAACCGCCCTGCCCGGCTCGAGCGACCTGTGCTTCCTGATCGAGGAAGACGTTGTTGAAGTTTCCAAACGGCTTCGCGAGCGCAACATCGAGGTCTTGGAGGGAGGGCGTGTGGTCGACCGGACGGGGGCCAGGGCGAAGCTCAGGAGTGTATACATTAGGGACCCGGAGGGAAATCTGATTGAGTAAGTAAGAGGGTCTTGTGCCTGCGTCTACAGGTTCTTTTTCTGAGTTGACATACCATGATTCCTTGCCAGACTTTCCAACGAGCTAGAATAGACGTTGCGAGTCGGGAGTCGATAACGTTACACCCGGAGCTTCCTTTTCTTGAGGGGAAAGCTGATTGGAGTGTCGGAGGACACGAAGTGATATATTGCAGTTAGATTTTGACTTCAACAAACTACGTAGCGCCTTCTCAATGAAGGTGTTTCTCCCGGAACCAAGCCAAAAGGCACTCATCCTTCTTGTGCCCTGAGATGCGGCTTTCCCTACCTCCTAGGCCATGGGTATATGGCTGTTAATCTTCTTACACGCTGCTGGTCTACTCTCGGGCGGCAGAAGGGAGACAGCACTGGCCTGGGCACATGAGCATAAAACATAAATCTCAACCTTCCCTTATCTTTCCTTTCAACTGCCATGGGAAACCAAAGCCTGACAGAATACCGACCGTACTCTTTTCTCACTACCGACGAGTATATAAAAAACCGCACGTAGAATATCATCATCCCCGAGAACAGCGAGAAGGACAACACGGCCTACCATCAGTACAGGCAAACCAAGCACAGAAAAGGATTTCCACAAGAAGAGTCCAACTAACAACAACAAAAGTGACTAGCCCAACAGTCATGGCATCGCGTGGTATACCGCCTTCTCCTAGGAACCCCTGACAGCTCCGCTTTTCCCCTTTCCCTTCCAGACTAGCACAGCCACATCACATTCGAACGCAAACTTCGCTCCCCAGCAGTTTAACCACGAAGGACGAAGGACGAAGACAGAAGATAGCAGCCATATATTCCTACGACCTAGGGCGAGGTTGCGTGGCGTAGGCGACTCTTTCGTCGCACTGAACCCTGGCTAAGGACCATTGCGGCCGGCCGAACCGATCCGTATGCCGTTCTTCCAATACAGCCGGCGGCGAATTCGTAACATCCTGGTCATAAGTAACATAGGGGGCCCACTGCACACCGTCGATGTTCTGTCCGCGGCCAAAATTCTGCCAGGTCGTCAGGATTATCGTTTCGCCTCCCGACTCTGCCCCCTCCTGTCTTTGGATGCGAAAGTCGGTATAACAGTGCTCGCAGGCGATGTAACCGCGCAAAGCGTCGTGAACGTCCCTTTTACATCTCTGGGTAGAACAAGAGAGATCATTTGCCCAGAGGGTTGAACGGCTGTCTTCTCCGTAACCCTGTCGTATCTCCATGTCCCGGAAAAGAAATTTGAAGACAAGGACCCAGTTCAAATGCGGGCAGATATACCGAAGCTCAGCGTAACTTCTCATCAGCTCTTCAATACCCATTAGAGTGATAGTTGCCAACCTGCCCGAGGCCTTGGAACACAGCTCTGTCGTGGTCTTGAGCGCCATGTGACCATTGATGACGCAGGTATATTGTCTCCGACGACCGATCAAAGTTAGCCTGGAATCCCTGAGTCTATAAGTCTTGCTATCAGACAGCATGCTCGGGGGATAGATCCCCCAACTGTGTTTTGACGATCTTAGAATAGCAGCCACCGTACTGAATGAAAAAAGTAGTCTCCACAAGTGTATAGGAATCTCGTCACACTTCCGCCTTTGATTCTCCCAATCAACGATTGGGCAGGTACTATTGCGGCTGGCCTGCACCCAGTGTCTCGGGAGGGAGGGGAGGTGGAAGATCCGACAGCTCGGGCAGAGTATGTGCGATGGTAGTATACCATCTCTTTCCAGGCGCGTCAGAAGGTCATATCGAGACTCGCCGTCGAGGATCAAGCCGGGAGCACCCAGCTTTCGCAGCATCGTGTGGCTGATGAGCGTGAGTGCGGCTCGGTCGGCAGGGGAAAGGCTTTGGGCGATTCCCAAAGTCAACTGCGTGGGAAACAGTTCTATTCTCAGCGGTCCTCCCATGGACCAGCCGCCGTGGCTTCGCAGACGAGGTCCTGGCAGCGGAAGGCTTCGTGGGCGAGATTCCCGGAGTGGAAGGATTTGTGGGTCCAATTCTGGGGATGGGGGGCTTCGGGGCTGCGGGGGACTGTACGGAGGAGGATCGTCTCTGTTGCGCGTCTCTTCGACATCTGCTGTTTCGGTCTTCCCTTTGGAGCGAATTTCATCAGTTAATCGTTCCTCCAGACTAGTTTCAGTGCTTTCTGCTCGCCGCCTCCTGCGTTGCATCCGGCGATCCAATAGTAGCAACAACAGCGAATCCACCGTTTTATCAGCGAGGCGTCCGAACATGGTGATTTGATAAGTCAATGGGTTCGAGCTTAGGGATAGAGAAGATGATGGGGAGATGGCCAGCTATCGTAAACTTGCCAACGACGGCATATAATTGTTGATCTCCCCACTAGCTGAGCATGAATGTAAGCCGACGCGTTATTTGTATTCGAGAAGAGCGGCAGTTTACCGGCTACCTGTTGTTTGGGGAGAAGGAGTCTCCAGCCTGGGCATTGCACATGTCAAAGTATATTTCGCTCTGATCTAGTATGTCATACCTTATGCTGCTATTCTTCAGAAAAGCTTGAGACTAACAAGTCTGCTAGTAATTTACGGACTGCCACTTCGTCTTGGCCCACCGCGTCACATGGTCAACTTCTGCACAGACACATGTAAACATCACCGATCAGCGTTGGCCCTCAAAATAGGATTGCTAAAGAATATACCAGAAAGCAAAATACACTATTTCCTGCTTCCCGCTCCATCTATTCTCGATTTCCAGACTGTCCGCTCCCCATTAGCCGTCTTCTCTACTCTGAGGGTCCGTTCCATCATCCAAATCCAAAACTGAAAAAGATAAATGAGAAATATGGGGCAGCGGCGTTCAGAATGGTAACAATCCTGGAATGTCTTGTCCTATTTTCTCTGAATTCGTCTGGAATGTTCTACTTGTCTCTTAAGTCGTCTGTACCCTCGAGGCTTCGGTACCTCTTCGTGCCCAATCAAGTTCTTCAGGCGAGACATCTCCTAAAGTTGTAGCTTCCCTCTATTCTCTATATTATCGAGCTTGAACTCATCAACCGTCGAGCACGTCACTTCCGCTATCGTCAAAGTCTAAAAAGGAAAAACAGAAAAAAAAGCTACAAAATAAAAAGAGGGAAACGACAGAAAAAAGGGGGAGCTACAACAGAAAAATAAAACGAAATACAAATGCAACTACGAACAAGGGGGAGAATGCCGAAGGGATTGGCAAAAAGCAAATTTGCTGGACGCACCCGGAATCGAACCGGGGACCGCCTCTATGCTAAAGAGGAATTATACCACTAAACCATGCGCCCCTCTTCGTTGAGCTTCGTCCTCTGTAAGTTGTTCTGTAAAGCCATTTGCGGTTAGTGCCTTCCGGGGCTTCATCATGGGGGCGAGGCGAGGGAAAAGAATAAGAAAAGAAAGGAAAAAATAAAATTAGTCGCGAAAATCTCGAATATTCCTGCTGGAGCCAGGGGGACCAGACTCGGACGTAAAAAAACAAGCTATCAAGTCCGAACTTCACTTTTGGTCTTTCACCGTCTCGAGCGACAGCGAGTTCAAAGGGCTTCTAGACATAAGGTCATGTCCCTTACTTCCGTAAACTCACCGATCCATTTGAGCGCGGATAGTACGATGGGGACGGGGCCGGTCAGAAAGCGAAGCCGTGGGGAATGCGTGAAATATGATTAGTTCGGCTCAGGGACGCCTCTCGTTCATCCCCTGACATCTCCATTTTCGTTGCGATTGGAGAGGACTTTACTCCGTACCTTGCAGTGTAGCAACACCCCAAGGTCCAACTGATATTATACCGGCAGGACTAGGGACCCGACAGACCGGCAAAAGATGGTGGGGACTGTAATGGCGGTCGTCCATGGCGTAGATTCTACTCATTCATCACCGGGGGTTATAGGTGCGCTTAACTATTCATCGGAGGAGACGGACATACACTACATCAGGCAATACTGGACATATATATACATTGCATGGGACCTTATATCGATGAAGAATGGATTGGCTGACTCTGATCATCCAACGGGAGATCACAGGGCAATCTCCCCGCCTACTCTAAATATCCGAAAATGGTTCCATTGATGAATCTCGGCTGACAGGCGGGTCACATATTGAACGCCTAAATATCTTAGAGCGGGGATATATAATAAGTAATCTTTTCAATAGCTTATATAGCGCGCATCGCTGCTGAATAGATACAAAAGGAAATGTTATCTCCACTTTTCGTTTTCTTGGCTCTCTCTCCCTTGCCTTGGCTCTTTACATGGTCTTGGCTGCCGCATTCCAGTTCCTGGTTTCCACCAAGTCTTCAAAAGCATGTCTCTCAAACTCGCGCTCATAGGCCTGGTGGCTTCGCTGTTGGCAGGCCAAGCTGTCGCCCAAAGCGAAGAGCATCCCCTGCTACCGACATTCAAATGCACGACCTCGGGGGGCTGCGTGCAGCAAAACACCTCTGTGGTGCTCGACCGCGACTCGAAATTCGCCCGCGGCGCCGCCGGCTCTAGAACGGCGGCCGACTACGCTGCCATGGGCGTTTCTACCTCGGGAAACGCCTTGACCATGTACCACTACGTCAAAACGGACTCCGGAGCGCTCAACGCCGCCTCTCCGCGCGTTTACCTCCTGGGCGAGGACGGCAAATACGCAATGATGAATCTCCTCAACCAGGAGCTATCTGTGGATGTTGATCTCTCGGCCCTGCCATGTGGGGAGAATGGGGCCTTTTACCTGTCGGAAATGGAGCCCGACGGTAGAGGTGGCGCCGGGGCGGGTAACGGCTACTGCGACGCTCAGTGCCAGGGCTACTGCTGCAGTGAGATGGACATCCTCGAGTCCAACTCGATGGCGACGGCCATGACGCCGCATCCGTGCAAGGGCGACAATTGCGACAAGGCCGGCTGTGGGTACAATCCGTACGCTAGCGGGCAGCGTGACTACTGGGGACCCGGCAAGACGGTCGACACGAGCAAGCCGTTCACTGCCATTACGCAGTTTGCGGCAAGTGGGGGGAGGCTGTCGCAGGTCACGCGCACGTATATCCAAAATGGGCGGCAGATTGGCGGCGGCGGGACCATTTCGAACTGTGGATCGGAAGGGGCGACAGGTGGTCTGGCTGGCATGGGTGAGGCTTTGGGGCGTGGAAGTAAGTGTATATCCCCAGAACCTTTTCACGTATTCTACCGTGTATTCCGAGTTTCTGAGGGGCATCGGTGTTGTACCGCCTCCCCCTGGCAGGACCCGAGGCACAAGCTTCTGACCATTTTATGACGCTTTGCTAACTGTATATCTCTCAGTGGTCCTCGCAATGAGTATCTGGAACGACGCTGTGCAGCAGATGGCCTGGCTTGATTCAGGAGCCAATGGGCCTTGTGGCGGCGGCCAGGGCAGCCCGTCCAACATCCAGTCTCAGCATCCGGACACTCACGTCGTCTTTTCCAACATTCGCTGGGGCGACATCGGATCGACCGCCAAAGGCTAACAAGAAAGCCGATCCATGCTCCAGATTCCGACTTCTATAGTTATTGGTAGTAGTAAGAGGGTAGCCGGGGCAGTTTCTAAGCTGAGATGAGCATCGCCATTTATGCAAGAGCGCTTTCCAATCTCAGGTTCTACAACCACTATCGAATTAGATCCCAAAGAGAAGCTGCTCCAATCGTAGTAGAAACGGCAACTGGCGATCTAGGCAATGATTAAAGACTCGAAACGGCAGTTATATTCTTAAAAACAAACTCGAACACTTTACCTCCCAGCCTCTTTCGAAGGCTTAAAGAATTATTATATAATTATTTTCCAACCGCTCGCATCTTTCAAATCCTAAAATTACCAAAAAAGTAGTAGTATTCATTATATATATATTTTCCCAGAAACAGTATTGAATTAAATCAAATATTTAAACTATGTATATATTTAATATTAGTAGTATTGTGACATTAAGACTGGTTCAGCTTGCGGTAGGTCACGAGAAGTCCGTCCGATGAATGGGTGAAGCAGCCAGCCACTTTCCTACTAATCGAACTCGTTAAATCCCTCGGGGTCTGAAAGCCTGACAGCCCCTCACGGGCTGGCTTCTCGCTTTCTGCTGACTCCTGAGCGACGGGGTTCCTGATCTGTCTTCAACACTTCAAGTCGGCGGCTGCTCCTCCGATCTTTGCTATCTCCCCATCTCGGACACGTCGAGGCGGTCCTCGCTACTTCTACCAATCCCCGATTTGCTGCCGGGCTCGCATATTTCGTCTTTGAAATCAGGAACTGTCTTGTGCAAGTACACATCCCCGCAGCGCTGTATAACCCTTGGGCGGTCACTTCAGTCAGTCTCATTCCATAATCCATATTCTCTCAACAACTTCGACTCAAATCATGTCCGGAGCCGAGGCCATTGTCGTCCTTGGCGTCATATCTTCTATCATCGCAATTGTCGATGGGACGAAAAAAGTCTATGACGCAGCCTCGAATGCAGCAGGCCTCCCAGAGGCTTTTCGGGAGGTGGCAGGCCGCCTGCCAATAGTCAGGGATATCCTGAGTTCTGCGGAACAACCCATACGCGAGGGAAAGTTGGATGCCGGTTCGTGTAGGGCGATAAAGCCTGTAATCGACAGGTGTGAAGAGAGAGCAAAGACACTGGATGGCATTTTCCAGAAGGTCATCCCGCCTGATGATGCATCGAGATGGGATCGGTACACAAGCGCTGCGAAGACACTAAACAAAGGAGGGAAAGTGGAGAAACTGATGAAAGGATTGATGGATGATGTGCTGCTCCTGGCGAGCAAGCATGGGTTGGAAACCGCCACGGCTCACCAAGTCGATCAGCTCGCGAAGGCGATTCAGGATATATCTGCCATCGAGCCTTCGATACCCCAATCTGAGTTTCAGGAGCCTCCATCCACGAACGTTTACTTCGGCAATGGGCCCAATTTCTTGGGAAACCAAAAGTTCCACGCCAACAATTACGGAACTGGGAAGCTATTTCAAGCCGAGACTCAAACCTTCAACATGGGTAAGGATGATTAGATAGCATAAGGAACGGATTCAGCTGTTGATATGTCAAGGCAGATAATGAAAATGTCAACGAACCAGTCTTCCGTGCGCAAGTGCAGAACTTTATCTCGCCGCTCACTGGGCCGAGTAAGTCACCGGGGACCGTCAATCCAGTTTCATTTCTTAAGACTGGCTCGAATGTTTCGCTGAACATGGTGATGCAGTTCTGGACAATGCAAATTTACGGACAAACTGGGAAAATGGTACGGTTTAACTCTCTTCTCCTGGCGATCCCATCTGACTGCTGCAGGCATTTTGGAGCCGCTGGGATTCTACGGCATGAATGAGAGATACGACGATATTGCAGAGGCTCACAAACAAACGTTCCGGTGGATCTACGAAAGGCCCGAGTTGAAGTTCGTCGACTGGCTGAAGGCTGGAAAGGGTGTTTATTGGATCACCGGTAAGGCTGGATGTGGGAAGTCGACTCTGATGAAACTTCTCTTTGAAGACAGCAGGACCCTGGAGAACCTCCCAAAGGATTTTGAGAACATCATGCTTTCCAGCTTCTTTTTTCACGACCGCGGACAGAACCCGCTACTCAAGTCTCAAGAAGGCCTTTACCGGGCGATTATACACGGCATTCTTTCCAAATACCGACAACTTATACCAATTGCTCTGCCCAGGCGATGGGAGGTGATGAGAAAGAGTACGCTCTCCGGGGGAGATTTTTATAACCCAATGGTGGCAGGTTGGTCAACGAACGAACTTAAAGAGGGCTTCAAAGCAATTGTCTCCCAAAAAGCTTTGCGCTTGCGTCTCTGTTTATTGATCGACGGACTTGATGAATTTTCGGGCCGGCATCAGGATATCGTCGATGCATTGGCAGATTTACTGCCATCATCGGACGATTCTTTTGTCCACGTCCAACTCTGCGTATCGAGTCGCCCGCTGGTCATCTTCGAAAAGGCATACTTGAAGAGCCCACATCTCAGGGTCCAGGACCTGTCGGCAGACGATATCAAAACCTATGTGTCGGCAAATTTTAACAGGATTCCAGAGCTCAAAGGCTTGCTAATCAGGGATCCCACCACGACTAAACAGATTGTAGATGAAATATTGCAAAAAGCAGAAGGCGTAAGTGCTCTCTCAATGTCTTATACTCTCCTTATCCATTGTCATGTATTACGATTTCGAGGCCGGTGGGGTCCTAACGTTTTAATTTAGGTCTTCCTCTGGGTCATGTTAGTCGTCAGATCGCTAGTGGAGAGTTTAGAAAACGGCGACGACATGAAAACTCTCCAAAGGCGACTTTCGGTCCTGCCCGCAGGTCTCGAGCCGTTGTATAGGCGCATTGTCGAGCAAATCGACCCATTCTACCATGCGCATGCTGCTCGGATCTTTCGCATAGTCCGGTCCGCGGCTCGGCCACTCTCCCCACTTGCCATGTTCTTTGCCGAGGACAACCCAAGAGACGCACTTTTGGAAGGAGGGGATACCCTCTCGGGAAACGAAATAGCAGACCGCCATGCGCAAGTTGCAAAGCGTTTAAAGGCCCGTACCGCCGAGCTACTCGAAATCAGTCCTCTGAAGCGTGACCCGCATAAGAATACTTCTCTCACCAGTGACTGGGGCGATCCTTCCAGAGATTCCAGTTCCAAAAAGGGAGATGAAGTGCCTTGGGAGCCATCTAGAATTCAGTACCTGCACTTGACAGTCAAGGAGTTTCTCCATTCTCACATCGTCCCGACTTGGCTAGCAAATCAAATGCCACAAGTAGATACGGACGCTCACCTTGACATCATGGCATGTTGCTTACGCCAGTTTCGCAGTACCAGATCACTTCATCTCTATGATTACTCCAAAATCAACAGGCATGATAACCCTTACTCCGGGGGGTATTGTGGCACGGCAAGAGACGGCATAATATTTATGATCATGTTCCATGCTCTCGAAGTGGAGCGGATCACCAAGGTTTCTCAGCTGGCGTATCTTGAAGCCCTAGATACTTTAGTAATGGCACGCGGACCTCGATTTCCCGACGGCATATACGGTTATGATGAGTATGGGATTGAAATCACGGAGTCGAGACCGTGGCATTGGACGCTGGATCGATACGACGACTGGTCTGAACCCCATGGGTGGTTTAGCGACTATGTTTCATACCTGATAACTATCGGGATGACTCGATCCGCCATCGATAAGTTCAGCCGCGGCTACAACCCAGCAACCAAGCCGGGGCGGCCTCTCCTTCTCTACGCGACCTGCAGTCTGGCTCCGGACTATGCTATCGGGAACCTCGAAAGAGATACAATCGATCCAGTCATGGTGGAAGAACTCCTCAAGAGAAATTGCGACCCAAATGAGTCTTTCGAGTCCTTTGGCGCACACGACATACGTGATCGTGGGACAAGGACTGTCTGGGAAGCCGTCCTCTTCCAGATTTGGACGCGTTTTAGCGGCAATTGGCCACACACTGGAGACGCCGCACGCTATATATTCGATTTGGAGCAAAATGAAGAAGCCATGGATGACCTTAGACTACGATGGTTGAAGACAATCAAGCTCTTCCTTGATTATGGAGCAGATCCAGCTCAGTTCGTCATCCACTACGGTTATACCGGGCCACCGGGTCGGAAGAGGCGTTATCCAAAGGCGAGGGTATCTGCACTCTTGGCCTTCAGCAACGCCTTTGAAAACTTCGGGAATCCGCTGGTACAATCAATACGAAATTTTATGATTTCTAAAGGGGCAACCGAGGTGGAGGAGGAGATCCCGATCCCCGATCCGGCCCCAGATCCGGAATTCGTAAGGCTTGATAGCGCCGAGGGAGACGTTGTGGATCCCAAGAGCAGGTTACGGCATCTACCCCTTATTGGAAAAGCCATCGCCAACCGACGGGCTGAGAGGGATAAAGAACCAGCAAGCAAACAGAAAAGAGACTGCATACAGAGCTAGATTCGACGTTTCGTGAGCCGGAAAGACGTTTATATTTCGGTAACAGGATTCAGTACCGATGGCTCTCTGCCGGTTTGGGGTATCAGGTAGTTGCAGCATAGAGATGGGGGCAATCATATTCGTAGCGTGCCAGACTTTATAACTATCGCCCTACTGGGTGTGTTCTGATATGCCCTCAATATGCAATGCTAGTGAAAGTAAAGGGGTCTTTAACATCGCTAGAGGAGGAAAATGAAGAACCAACGATGGAGATAAGTGCGTCCCTTATCTTAGGATCGAGCATACGCCGTGAGAGAAAAGTTAGGAAGCCTATTCTTTGTTCCATTGCTCGTCTATGAGCCATAACATCAGAGGCTTCACGGCTCAAGTTTGGATCGAAAGGTACACCAACGTGACAGCGCAACAGTTTTCGTAAATTGGGCGTACATGGGGAGCCCTAGTGTCGGCGGGAAAAGATCCAGTCCACGGGATATGAAAGTACAAGACCCTCAACCCTCGTCCTTACCGGTATATAATGAATTGCGTCTAGGGCTCTGATAAGACTTATGACCCATCCACTCCAAATTAGTTCGTATGATTATGTATATTTCTCGGTCCTAGAAACTACGTCTCTATTTCTTTAGTGGTGGACTCCCCTCCTCTGCCCAGTCAATGCGAAACCTTTGCGTATACCGTCGCATCGTAATTCGTATTCTTGCTAGAGTTGTCTACGCATCAAGCAGGGAGATGCGAACGACCCATCCACGTGCGTGAGGTGCCTGCCCTGGAGCAACGCATCCCGCTCCGTTGGGGTGATCATAGATACTAGGGAGAGTCTCTGCTATCCTTACTATAGAAACAGCCAGCTTTCCAGTCCCGCATTGTATGGGGAGGGGGTTCGGCCGACTGGAATGGCCAGATAGCATAAGCCAGCGGCTGACGAAGTGGCCTGAGCAGGATGAACTGAGCCGAGGTCGCGGTATTTACACGACTCCATGCCCAGAGTACAGTCCTTAGCTTACGGAGTACTGTGGACTTGCACCACCGCGATTTTACAGGCTCCACGTCGCAGACCAACACAAACTACCGCGGCCGCTCGCCGAAGCCATTGCTAGTGTAGTTGGACGATATTGACTGGTTCTAGCCCCTGCTGGCTTGCATGCGGACACGTATCATTCTTTGGAGGGCACACCGCCACTGCGTGGACGGCATCTTTCTGCCAAGTCAAAAAACAAAAAGGAAAAAAAAAATGGCACCTTGCATTGTGAAAGTGCACAAGTATTATGTCTGGAAATAATCTCGATGCTAGCGTATCCGAGCTTAACGTCACTGGTATTAGGTTTTCCGCCAGTTTGATTTTCGTTATAGGGCGCCGACAGGTTGGCATGAGAGGAAAAGCTTCGATCTAAGTTGACCACCCCACTTCCGGCCCCCCCCCCCCCCCCCCCCCCCCAACAACCCCCCCAAAATAAGAGAGTTACCATGGCTGATATTCAAAACGTCAGTTCCTGATTCATGCGGATTTTCTACTGGTTGCCAGCCGGGAAGCTATTGAATACGGATGTCAATGGAACCTAGCCCTCCGCGATGGCATCCAAGAGGCTTTCATGAAAGCCATTGAACGCTTGATACGCCAGCCTGAGGATGAAGAGGGACAAGGCCTGTGCTACACATGGCCAATGTATCTTCCGCTGCTACACACATTCGACTCATTCTGGTACCTCCTTCGTGCGGGAATCTTGTCTGAGTTGCGTGGCGCACAGGTTCTCAAATCTCGGGATGAGGACACTGGTTTTCGGCAGCCCGGGGCTGTTAGATACGTGCCTGAGAAATTTCGTCTCGGTAATGATACTCTTTTCAACACCCCATCCATCAGAAGATCACAACTGGCATTCGACTACGACGTGGTGAAAGACCAACTGGAGCTACTCGGGGTTCGGACCATGGACATCAGATATCTCTTCGACGAGTTCAGCCACTGGTTAGAGATCGTCGGAGTTGAGGGACTCAATACCCAGTCAGTTTCGTGGCATAGAAAGGTGGCTACTCTCTTCTATAATCAATATCATCTAAAAGAGGAGCTTGCTCGGCTCCCAATTATTCCTCTCCGGGATGGTTCGTGGGTCAACGCAAGGGCGGATCATGTGTATCTCGCCTCGGAGGATGAGGACGAACATGTTCCCACTGGCGTTGCCATCTCGATCGTGGATGAAGCGGCATCTCAAGACTCACAAAGATGGCATTTTTTGAAGTTCTTGGGAATCGAGAAATATGCACCTCGTCAAGTGTGCGATCTCATTCTCGAGCTACACGCCAAGGGTCCTCGGAGGTTGTCAAACCGCGACGATGACGACCTCATAGATGACCTAGAATATCTATTTCACCATAGGTCATTGCTTAAGGAAGATGGTGTCCCCGAAATGTTCTTCATTGCTCAAAAGGATGGAGTTGCTTTGCGGACAAAATCTCGGATATATATCATCAACACGGACCCAGAAGCCAAACCAGGCCTCAAGCTTGTCGAGAAATATCGAAACACGGCTGGCAACCCATTCTCAGTACTCGATGATCGATACGAGGCGAAAATCTGCGCTGGCGGCGACAGGACCACGCGGACATTCCAAAAGTGGCTCTTGGCATCCGCCAATTCGTGCTTCGCAACCGCTCCAGTACTTGTCCGCGATGATGACACCGGTGACTCGAAACTTACTTCTGAGTGGACGTTTCTCCGTAACTCAAACGTGACAGATCTACTACTCGCCGTCCAGTTCAATTTGAAAGACTATTCCCACGCTTGCAAACTCTTAAGGGCTGTGCCGAAGCTAAAAGTGAGGTGTCGAGACGGCAATACGAGGCGCTTAGGCGGATTGGCGTTACCAACAAGGGAACTCTTGCGAGAGTGCCCTCACCTTGACTTTGCCGATCTACCCAATCCAACGAAAAAAGCCTGGGGTTTCTTATCTGCATTCGAAGTCATAACTACCTGTGGTACCACCGCCAGGTTGCGCGAGCTTGAGGCGCTTGCCTCTCTCCCTCCGAACGAAGTCAACGTGAAAGCTGTCCACGATATATACCGAGCACTGAACTCAAGCCAAAGTCTTGACGAAAACGAGATTAGGTAGGGTAAATAGTTAGCCCACATTGATCGTCAAGATACTGACCTTTGTGTGTAGAGACGCATTCGAGAGGAGCCCTCTCGTATTGATCACGCAGCCGGATTCAGAGTGGATAACACACCGTACCCGCAGGTGTGTGTGGACAGCTCCCGCCATCTTGACGGGAGTCAAAAGGCTAAATCCTTGCTACAAGGATTGCAAGAGACTGTTCCGTGATATCCTGCAGATTCAACCAGCTGGTATCCAACATATCGTGGGCGAATTCCGTTCCTTGTCTAAGGGTTCATGTGAAAACGCCACGCACCGATGTGCGGGACTACTTTCCCTACTAAAGAGCTTCTTCACCAATGGATCACTGCTTATCGATGAGCACACTGAGACTCGACTCAAAGCTGCCAGAGCCTTTCCGGTTGTTCAAGTTGGAGACTCGCCTGACGCAGACCCTGAGATCGTTTTGCGATCACTAGATGATGGAGACTGGTATATCCCGGATTCGACGACGCTGGAGCTGGCTTTTCGACGCAAACTTGACCTCCTTCACCTACCAGTGAAGCAAGTGCGGCCTTTGCGCTTCCTGTTTGAGGAACTGGGTTGCAAGGACATGCTTCTCTCGGATGCGGTTACAGAAACGATCAAGCCGCATGGGATGTGCATCCGCGACAAACAAAAAGAACGAGACCTTCAGGTCCGCCTGAGGTATATTGCTTGGTGGGTATTCCTGAGTCATGCTAAATCGATACCTTTACTTATATTAATGTCTACAGTCTGACGCCAGCCGGAGACGCGGGTGTCCTGGCGTCAATAAAGGTTTGGTCTGTATCCTCCATCACCATTACTAGACAAGTGAATGGCATTGAGGCCACTGGAGACGGCGAGCTCGTTATGTTCCGAGAAAAAAGAGACGCGATGGATATCTATTTTCGAGAAATCATACCAGAGTCGGTCCAGTCCAAGGTCACGTTAAAACTGGCGCAATATTTCTCCGGCCAGTTCCAAATTCACGGAGTGGAGAACCTTAATCGTCTCAACTTTCTATTATCTGCCCCGACAAACCAGCTGCCGGACTTCATGGAGAGCCAGAATATATTTCTTCCCGATGAAAGTAGCGATGGGGGAGATGGAAGTTCAACTCACACCGTGGAAGCCGACACAGAGGCACCACAGTGGAGTGAAGGGAACGAGGACAGCGAGGACGGCAGTGAGTCAGGAGACGGCAATGCCAATGAGCCGAGAGATCTGCAACCCCGCGCCGCAGTCAAATTAATGTCCAGGCGAAAGAGAAGGGATGAATCCTTCGTGATGACCCTGGCGAGCAACGAAGATCCACGCTCCGAGTCCTTACAAGAGCTGATCCCTTCACACCAGTCGATGGTCGAAAGCATCATCCAGGGGGCAGCGAACTTCGAAATTTCAGACTCCGTCGTCGCGAGAGCCCCCGCACGACACGAACTTCGTGGAACTCGTGACGGGTTTCGACGGTCTCTGCCGATCCTGACTAGGAACTCCCACGTCGACTCTATCCGAGGCTACTCAGCTGCCCGCCAACAAACTTCAGCCTCTACTTCTCATGAAAGGTACGGTCATGAAGGCACCTGGGACGAATTCGTCGGCGACCCTAACGGCTCTTCTGACTTGCTGCAACAATCGGCAAATTACATACCGCTTGGGACCGGAGGCCACACCAGGCCAGTACCCGTGAGAGAATTGAGGTTCAGGGAAATTGGGTTCTTGGGCGAGGTTTTTGTAAATTGTCCCCAAGATTTCATCTCGGTTGAGAGAACTCTTCGCTAACCGGAGGTTGTAGATCCACCGTCTACTTGCTGACCGCATCAACGATTGGACATTCGAGAACTGGACCAGCAAGATACGGGTCGAAGATGGGCACCCCAGATTCACGCAACTGGAGGGAGAATTCGCCGACTTTACGTATCTGGATGACTCCCTGCAGATGAGCGACCTGCTTCGTAAAGCTGGCGTGGAGGTGGATGCGAGGTGGTCCAATACTACGACATATCATTTGGAGGTCAAGGGCACACTTGGGCGCTGCGGCGACCCTTTCTTTGTGAGCCAGAATCAAGTTGATCTAGTAAGTCTCAACAGGGAGGAAGTAGTTCTTCGTATCGCCTACTGATAGTTCCAGATGCGACGTTATCATGACGATCCAGACAATGTGTACATTCTACTTCGAGTGTTCAACATCGGAGACGGGAGTGGAGGTATCAAGATGTTTCCGAATCCTTGGAGTCTCTACGTGAGCGGTGTTCTTAACTTTCGATCAAAAAATGGGTATGTGGTATTTGGGGGAGATGCCTCGGGCGAGATCAGCTTGTAAACGGGGACTACGTAGACAGTGCGCCAAGATCCACGCTTCAGTTGTTTCCCTAACTTGAATCGTGACCAGAATGTCGTCTTCAATCTAGCATCCGGATTTCATCCGAGTCCGAGTTGGTGACGGCAACGCCAAGGGCGGATTGGACCCCGGATGATGCATTCTCGTACCATGTGTACATAGAATTGATGGCCTCGGAAAGCTCAGCGCTGCTCTCTTTGCTGATGCAACATGTATCGACCCAAAACGTAGTGCGGTGGTCCCTTAGCGCCCTTTTCCTTATCCTTGTTCATCTCTTCCTCGCGCATCCCCACCATATGTCGTGCCCGAGGTTTTTGCACAAACCTTGCTATTTTTTTATACCCGGCAGAAGAGCAGAGCGACAGGGTTTTCCTCCGCGGTACTTCGGCAACAGTTCGTCGAGGACGTCTTCATCTCTCTGCAAGGACGCCCCAGTGTAGGGCCGTGGACTGACCAGGTCATGTCTTGGATTTGAGGTCTAATATAGAGCTTTGACACTGGAGAATTCAACCACACCCTCGATTCCTTCGCTCTCAAACGAAAGCCTCGAATGCCTGGCAAAGAGAATAAGTAATAAACGTAGCCGTGCTGTCACACTTAACGGATAATCATGGGTTGGCTCGTTGGCTCTAGGGTACAAGGACGCCAGGTAATAGGGAACAACTCCCGAGACAAGAGCCTAGCACACTATAAGTCTTTGGAAAGCAGAATATCATTGGGTATAATTGCAATATCTAAAGAATGCTCCTCTACTAACTCACGGAGTCTTCGTTCAATCCATCGTCGTTGGCAAAACAAGGCTAAGTGGTAATAATGATTCCCATCCACTCCCAGACTTACTATAATGGCCTATGGGTGGCAATCAAGACTCAGTCTGACTTCCAATTTCCAACATGAGTGTGGTTGTCGATTTAGAGTGCCGGAATAACACGACTCCATGTTTATAATGTTGTTCGTTGTCGCCGGCTCTATTGCGTATTCTCGGTACTAGCATTTACCTCACGAAGAGATTCGGTTATTTTAAATACAATCTCGATATTCAAACGACGAGGATACTATGTCACATCGAGAAATTCAGGTCAACCCGGAGAGCAATGATACATATTGCCTCGTGCATTTCTATGTATGTGGAGGCCAAAACTGCAAAGGACTTGGCCAAGATCTCTAGCACTCGGACCACTACAAGCACCAGGATATGGATGCGAGCCTCCAGTGAGGCGGTGACGTGTTTCCTGCGCTGTTCCAGTTTTACTTCGTAATTTACGCATAGTACCATCAGACCCAGTTCATGGATGGCATCATTCCCCTCAGACCCGCAGACATGCGTCAACGCCGCGGAGACCCTCATTGGACCTCCCAGTCGAAGTGTGGGGGAACCTACCCTACTTCTCCCTTGCGTTAATGAATTCTCCCCATGTTCTAGCTAGTCATCGCTTTCACCGGGAGCCTTCGGATAGCCCCGTGAACCCGGATTTAGTCCCGCCACCAGCAAAGCCAATGTTTGAGGGAACCATCCAATCTCCCTGAAGGGACTAGCGTTGTGCATGCATCGCATATAATATTGACGTGATTCCATCCACGATTGGCCCGGGGAAGAAGCACTGCAGCAAACCGGAATGAACCCCCACGAACGATGCTTTCTCAGCTTAGACTTGACATGCGTTCAATGCGACTGCTACCTCGTATGTACGAAGTGCGTGTTCATGCTCAATGGGGCCTCCAGAGTGCCTGTTACTTATCCCACCCCGAATATCTGAAATGACCTGGCTGGACCGCGGCTCTGTTCCACAACATCTTCATCTCCAGTCCCGACAGATTGGCTCTGCTGTCTTGGTAACCTCTGCGATAGGCTCTGCGTACCGTTGCTGATACATTTCATCCCTTCTGCTCCGGTCCCTGGAATTCGTTATGGCTTCAACCGCCGAAATAGCTGGTGCCGCGACTAGCCCGTCTCCTCGATCCCCCGCCAAGTCACCTTCAAAATCTCCCCCGCTGAATCCGGCCGCATCCCCAGATATCGAGGTGGTACGATTGACTTTTTTTACACTCTTCGGCGTTTCTTACTGCGTCGCGTACTTATTTGGTTTCATGCAGGATCCCGGCCACGAAGGCGCCGACAATGACGGCGATTCCTTGCTCGAAGGAAGCGTGTAGGACAGCCACGAACCCCATTCAGTATCGCAAATTGACAATGCTATCGTGGCCTCTAACGATGCGATGACGATCAGTGCTAGTTCCACCACTTCCCTCTCGGCGAGTATCTTGGAATTCCGAAAGATTCATGGCCGGACATTCCACAACTTCAACACCGACACCGAATACTGGTTCGTCTCATTTTCTTCCTTCCTCCCGCTACGTGGTGAATTCCTCTAGGAACGTTTTATTGATTAAAATCCATCCCACTCTAGGGGCCCCAACGATGAGAGACAAAGCGAGCATCTCGATATAAAGTAGGACATGTTCTACACGATTGCCATGGTTTGCCGACAGCTTCGCGCTAATGGATAACTGCTTTTTCCAGCCACCAGATGCTCCTAGTTGCGATGGATAACAAACTCTACCATGCTCCGATAGGCGAGAACCCGCAGAGAGTGATTGATATCGGCACGGGAACGGGGATTTGGGCAATGTGAGTCACCTATCTTTCGTTGTTTCGGGGATTATGAGTATGGGTAATGATAATAACCGCCCTCTCGCCTCCTCGCAGAGATTTCGCCGACCAATTCCCATCCGCCGAAGTTACCGGCACCGACATCTCCCCCATACAGCCCCTTTGGGTTCCTCCCAACTGTAAATTCGAACTCGACGATGCCCAGCTCACCTGGACATACCCCGACAACCACTTCGACTACATCCACATGCGCCTGATGATGGGTTCCATCAAAGACTGGCCGGCTCTCTACAAGGAAGTCTACCGCTGCCTCAAGCCGGGAGGTTGGTTCGAACACCAAGACTACGACCCTCGCGTCATATCCGACGATGGAACTGTTGGCCCCGACTCGCCGTGGAATCAATGGGGCAAGATCTTCGTCGAGGCTGGCGAGAAGCTGGGTCGTACGTTTTCCGTCATCATCGACCAAAACAACTACGGCTGGATGAAAGACGCCGGATTCGAAAATGTCCAAGAGAAGAGGATCAAGTTGCCGTTGGGTTCGTGGCCGGCTGATCCCAAGTGGAAGACGATTGGGCAGTATAACCTGATCGCCACGGAGCAGGGGCTCGAGGGCTTTGCCCTTTACGTGCTCACCAACGTGCATGGCTGGGGCTTGGAGGAGACGCAAGTTTATCTGGCTTCGGTACGCAAGGAGCTGCACAGCCGTAAGAATCACGCCTACTATGAGACGTAAGTGTCTTGCAGGGCTTATCAACACCTCTAGATTTACGAGATTGCTGACTCGAGAATTAGGGCTTCCGTCTTTGGGCAAAAGCCAAAGGAAACTGGGGAATAGTAGGAGATTATCATTCTGTGGCACGAGGCTTGGATCTAAATGCAGACGTGTTGGGGTTGGGAGGATTTGCTTGACGTATTGAATGGTCGTGACGCTTCGAAATACTGATGAGATATGCAAAATCTATTTCTATTCATGCCTTGAGGGAACTTCATCGATCCCTACATGAAGATTGTCTAACCGTCTAGATGACCAACTCCTCCTCCTAGCGTCTATGGCAACTCTTGGTGAATGTAACATGCCAAACATAGATTTCATATCCTCACGGACAGGAACATATAAACTACCTGAAACTGTCCTCTCGGGTCTAACTCCAGAGTGCGGTCCCGTAGTATCCTGATCCACACTAAAAGAGGAATTCTTCTCTAACAACTTCGAGGGCGGCTATGGCCTTTTGCCGTCCTTGCAGGAGTCAAATGATATTTGCGAGTCAGATTCCCGCATGGTTCGAAGCCTTCTTCGATGAAGCAGCGATTTTGACTAACAAAAGCTGGAAGCCTTTCTTGACGTGTTTAATTTTTTCCTTCTTGTCATTCATCGCTGTTGCATACCGGGTAGGACACGCCGGGTTGTAGTTTTACAGCAAAACTACACTTTCTTCTCCGCCAGGGCCGCGGGGATATTGGCTGGCTGTAAGACTTGTATTTGGTCTTGACGTTGACTCGATGATGCTTGGTGTTGTACTGGCGGACTGTAAGCTGGCGGGGCCTGTTCTGTCCAAGGTGCCATCTCCGTTTGCTGGTGGACAGGACCATTGGAATCGACCGGAACGTAGATGATACGTGGCGCGGAAGACGGCCGACCTTTGAGCTCGGAAATGGCCATAATGAGCATTACCAAATGAACGACTCTATAGAAAGGTATCAGTTCCGGTTTACAGATAGTGGGAGGCTAATGTTGCCCCCAGGCATGTCTTGCGCCAGCTAGACCACGTACGCGTTCACGAAACCAAAGCTGGCCGCAATTTGAAGGTATTCCTTTCCCTCCTCATCCTTGAAGAGAGCAAAATACCACCCAGAGTCGCTGAACTTCGAGACGGTATGGGCGATTACGCTGGACATGGCAGCTAGGCCAAGAAACAAGAGAGTGTCGACGATGAGACAAGCAGCAGGATGCACGCCATACTGGCCACGGCGTACACAGAGGCAGATGGCGTCGACCCAATCCCATAGAAAAGAAGCGGCTGCCTATGAGAATACAAGAGAAAAAAAAAGAGTTTAGTGGTGCGAACGGCCAAGACGCTCTTTGAGAGGGTGACCTTACCGGAGGACCCAGCATGAGAAGTGCCCCCGCAGTCCATTTAGTGAAGTAGTACGCAGAGAACCCGATTATAGCAACGTTGAAGACGATGGACAAGGCACGGAGACTCATTTTCGACCACCATCTGCCAGATGAGAAGGCATTGGTGGTCAAGGGAGCCATTTGTCCGCCATGGACCGAATAATGGTACTGGTATTGCGACTGCTGTGTCATTTTTTTGAGTCGGACTCGCGGGGAGCGTAACAGCTCGCCGTTACACAGACAATTTGACCAGAAATGCAGCAGACAGACGACGTGATGGAAATAATCAACTTCCGACATTGATATACCCAGCAAGTTCAGCTGAGGGAGGCTGAGCGCTCTAGCCCCATTAGTTGCCAAGATTCTAGGTCAAGGACACGAGCCTATTGAAAGCTTCAAGCTGGCCCACGTGCGAGACAACATCCCACGCTGCCCAATCAGGCATCTTGATTCCTCCGGGGCAGACCCTGGTCGCCAAGCAGTGGACTGACCGACCTCTTCGGATGGAAAGACAGACTCTTTCGGAGTTTTTCTTAGACCCGAACGAAGAAATCACGAGTTGGATGGGCCCTGCCGGCCGAGAGATCGGTGCCGAGGGCATTCCGAAGACGCATATCTTTTCCGAATCGGGAAATGTCTCAATTTCTTCCTTTGCATCCCTACGCTTCTCGACACTGAAGGGTTCTTTTATGAAAAGCGGAGAGTGGAATGCTGGTCCAAAAAGGGAATTCAAGACTGGCCCCTTAGGGAGTTGCCATTACCAGAGTTAAACGGTTTAAACGGTTAGCAAGGACGGCTCGGGGGTTGACAACTCTGAAATGGGAAGAAGACCAGCTATTTCCGGCCAACCAAACGAGGTAACCAGGGCTGGTACGGACTCATCGAGCACGGCTTTTTAAGAACGATGAGGTTTCATGGCGAATGATTGATCCAACTGTGGTGCCTTTTTACCAAGTCTGCCTCTGAAGCGGCGCTCTTGAAATAAGCATATACTCTCAGCCATAGCACAAAGAGCATGATAAGCGCGTTGCGCCCGTTCCGTGAGAAAGCACTCTGGGGAGCTTTGCATGTACTGGAAAGGTCATATTGATGTGGGAAAACACCAGCAGGCTCAAACTTTGGAAATGTGTACGTATGCAACGAACCGCTTTCTGGGACATATGCCGCAGGATGGTCTTGACGCGTTTACTCAATAGGGGGCAACCCTAAGTGGTGGTTGGACAGCACAGCAAAACTACCATCATCCAAACATTACATCTCCATCCCAATCGCAAGATATAACCTCCCCGAAGCCCATTCACTCCAACTACCATCCTTTGTCTCTTCATTTTTCCTCTTGTCCGTTTTTCTCTCCTTTTATTTCCCCTCTCTTCTCATCCATTGTACCCATCAATCCTTGTTGGCAAGGAGTTGCAAATCTCTCCTCCTCCCGCCTACTCCACGGCAACTCTGCGCGACAGCCGAAAAGATGTCCTTTCGGATAATCTGTGAGGTCGCACATACGTGTAGGATTGATGTGCGTGTCAATGTTGCATTCCACAAACGATCCAATCAGCTCGTTGATTATCAGCCACCAACAGGACCAACGGCATATTGAGCCGTTCATATCATACGAGTGGGTGTTGCCAAGGACGTTCGTGGTGTTAGTTTCGTATATTAAAATGGAATCTCCGCTTCACTCTTTCATCCGAGATGGAGCATTTCCCCTCTCATCTTCACTTCACTATAGGGAACAAAACAATTAAGATGATCGAGCCGGAGCAGCCTCAGGGCCGCATTGTGTGTCTGCTAAGTTAGCCGCTTCTGATATCGCCAACAACTAACCAATCTCGACAGGCCCCAGATGAAGATGTCAATTCGGCGATTGATATGGTAAGACGTCCTCGAGAATTTCTCCGACGATGAAGCTAGTAATCTGACATTTCTATTAAATAGCCGATCGAGTCAACGGCATCGTTCCGGTCCAGTATTTTGAAATACCATGAAGAGAATGGGCGAACGTACCATGCCCTTAGCTCTGGGCGTAAGTTGAAGTTGTAGATGGACTGCCCCAATGAATTAAATCTTCTGTAGCTGACCAACCCTTGAAGAATACATCTTGCCAAATGATGAGGTATGTGCGAAATCGTCTAGGGCTGAAGCCCGCGCATTCCAATTGTTTCGGCTACCGATACTTTGAAGGGCGAGCAAGAACGGCTTGGTATGTGAAGGGGCCTCCATTTTATAACCAAGCTATATGATGGCTCATTTGTGGGAAGACGTCGTACATCATATCCTCCTCCTCACCTTCGACGGGAAGCTCTGCCTCAGCCCGAAGAACGAGAGCGCGAAAAGTGTCCTGGATATGGGTACCGGAACTGGAGTTTGGGCCATAGATTTCGGTGTGTTCATGCTCAGCACGTTCATTCTGCTAGGAACTATGTCTCACATGGTTTTCCTCGCATATAGCGGATGCACATCCCGAAGCTCGGGTCATTGGAGTCGATCTAAGTCCCATTCAGCCAACATTGTACGCGGCGCTCTTTTTCTTTTGCAACCCATTCCCTCAGTTTCGCAGAATTGGCTAATAAAATCTCCCATTCTCAGCACCCCACCAAACTGCGCGTTCGAGGTTGACGACCTGGAAAAGGAGTGGACCTGGGGCCCCGGCCGGTTCGACTTGATCTTTTGCCGTAGCTTGGCTGGTTCGTTCGCCAGCTGGCCCAAGATCATACAGAAAGCTTTCAAGTAAGTTTCACACTATTTTCACCGTGATGTTCTTCCCTCAATCTCCTAACCTTTTCGTCATTATTAACTGCTGGGAATTTTTTGGTTGTGCTTCATTGTAGCCATCTTGAGCCAGGAGGCTATTTCGAGATCCACGACAATCTTTTCCCCGTTTTATGCGACGACGGCACGCTTCCAGTGGACTCCGCGCTTGTGAGATGGTGTAACCTCATGGTCGAAGGAGCTGCGAAGCTAGGACGCAGCCTCAACGAAGCTCCCAAATACGCCGGCTGGCTCTCCGAAGCAGGTTTCGAAAACGTCAAGACAAAGCTCTACAAGTGGCCCATCAACCGCTGGCCCAAAGATCCCAAATTCAAGGAGCTGGGCGCCTGGACGTTGACGGCCATGGACGGCGGGTTGGAAGGCCTTTGCTTGGCTGTCTTTACGCGGGCCCTGGGATGGACGCAGGATGAGACTTTGGCGTTCTGCTCGGCGGTGCGCCAGGATTTGCGGAATCCTAGGTACCATGGTTATTGGCAAATGTAAGCCATTCATGGATACAACGACTTGAGTGTTAAATGCTAACGATGATGGTAGTTACGTGACATATGGAAAAAAGCCCGAGGCCGAGGCTAGTTAAAAAGGACATAGCACCCGAGAGGTCTACCAGCCGTAACAAAGAGAATTCCAATAAATGGAACAATGTTGATCGTATCAACGTAGGCTATTAACCTGCAAAGACGAACGAGTTAAAATACGACTTTCAATTTCTCCCTTGACCCTCACACACAAACCGCTCGTCGTATTTTCCACTCTCCAGACTCACCGCCCAGGGCAGAACTGGCCAGTACCAAAATATACCTCACCAGGGAGCCTGGATTCCCAAGGTCGGTTAGCTCAGTTGGTTAGAGCGTGGTACTAATAAGCTATCCGGTTTATCAAGTAAATGCCAAGGTCATGAGTTCGACCCTCATACTGACCATTATCAACTATCTTTTTGTCTCCTTAGTCTTATGATTTTTTGTTCTTCTCATATTTTGCCTTCTCCGAGGGACAGTGACACTCGACCGACAACTATCTGAATATGTATACACCATAGTTCCAGTTTTCAATGTAGCCAACTAGCCCCCCTTCATTTATTCGTGATCCTCAGGAAGAGGCCGTGGTAACGCCTTCATGCCTCGTCCGGCGCTGGGAACACATCCACCACAGCTATCTCAGTCCTCATATCCCTCCGCAACTTGCTCTTCTTCTTTGGGCGACACTATCTACATCAGGTTTTCTTCAACCAGAGCACATTTTCCATATCAGCCAAGCCAAGCCAAGCCAAGCCAAGCCAAGCCAAGCCAAGTAGCTAGTAGCCAAAATGATATCGCGAAGAGTGCCCGCCTATGATCTTGTGAAGAAGCCGCGTAGCGAGCTAGGTTGTGGAAGCAAGTATCAGCGGTCACCTTTGTTTCACGACCGGCCCGCCATGTACGCCCTATACACACTATACGCGCTATTAAACTACACTCTTAGTTCATTTGTCTCTGTCCTATGTAGTTTCCTATTTTTAGTAGCCAGGCTATCTATTTCTAGCACCCCAGAACACCCCTGGTAAGTACATATCAGGCATGGTCGACCCATCACTCCCAGGCCGCATAATATGGCCGTTACACGAACCAAAGCCTGCCACCCAATGAACCAACGAAAATAAATCCTCGTTGAGCAGAATTAGGCTTAGTTAGCGCTGGTCGCCTCGGCTTAACCCATTTGTGTTTCAGGCCGACGGACACTTCCCACCAGATTCACGTCAAGATGTATCCTTCAGTGTCAGCGACCCGGTCGACTATGCGGGCGACCCTGAAGATGAGGTTCCTCTCCATCTGATCCAATCGTTCAAGCCACTTTAACCCCTAAAATATCCCATCACCAACGTAGTGGCGTAGTCGGCCCTTAAAAGCTCGGTGTGGTCGAGGGGGTATCACGTCCCAGCGGCTCACACGAAGCGTGATTCGCTCAGTCCACTGCAAGGAGGACCTGTTGGCTCCATCTTGTGCCAACCCACATTGAAATCGTCACATCGTTTGGCTATGCCATGTGGCCAACAACGGCCGTGCTGCTTGCAGAGAAATATGTAGACGAAATGTATGCCCCTCGGGGGGAGGCTTAGCGGCGGCTTTTCCGAATTTAAGGGCGAAAGAAGGATCAAATAGCAGCCATATAACTCAGCGCATCATTGATCGATGCATATTCTGGCGAGACCTCCATCATCGCCTCCAACCTTTCATTTTATAATACAACTTCTAACGACCATGACTCGTGTCCAAGAATCCCGCTTCCAATCAGCCGAGCCAGCCTGGCATTCTGCAAATGTACATCCCTCCCTTTTCCCCGTCGAGCCGCGTACTCCGCCGAACCGCCAAAATTTATGTCGCAGAGCTCCATCGTCTTCTGCAGTCGGCGAGGATGTACAGCCGTTCTGGGGCTTTGACGCGCGCTCTCCGGCCTACGATTCATCTCCTCGCCAGAACAGCGTGCCAGTCACTTCACCGTCGGGCTTGGTTTTCGGCGGACCTTCTTCCTTTATGGAGAATGAGAATGCCCTACCTCCCGGCTCTATTTTTGGATTTATGCACAACGCGACTCCGCTCGCTTCGCGGACGGGCTCCTCGCAGCCCCCAACGCGGAATCGCTTAGAAACACCCATTCTTTCCTCCCTGTCGAGTATTCGGAGCACACCACCCGCGGATATTACCCCTTCTCGGACACAAAAACCAAGTCGGGCGTCCCTTTCGCCACCAACCCCATCCGGGAATCCGCGTACGGATTCGAGCAGCTCGCCGCTCCCACGAGCGGAGGGCACAAGCCCTTTGATCCCCGATATCTCTAGACTTTCCATCTCTGCCAATACGGAAGTTCTGGTCGAAGATACCGTGAACCCGCCAGTTCAAGCCAATTTGAGCCCGCCGCATCATCCCTTCTTTTCCCCCGAGTTCCAATCCAAGCTCCGCACAGGCCTCGAACTTACAAAGAAGACGATACCCATCATTAAAGTGATAAGCCGAGCTATGCCGAAGACAGCGGTGCGCAAGAGACTTGGCCGGGATGCTCGGAGGTTGAATACATTTCTAGGGACCGACACGAAAACCGTTGCCATTCTTGGGGACTCTGGGGAAGGTGAGTACATCCCGGCAGCCCCGCCATATTTCCCAGGCTGTTCGAAATGACGAGTTCAAGTGAAATTGACACCTCTCCAGGGAAGAGTAGCCTCATCAACTCCCTGCTGGATTTTCCAGGCATTGCAAAAACTGTAAGCTCACTTACCCTACAAGTTTTGCCTCGACCTCTTTTTCCATGAGAAATACTGAATCTGAAATGTTAGGGTGACATTGGGTCGGCTTGTACTTCTGTTGTGACGGAGTACATTCAGAAGAGACGAGACCACACGGCGCCCATTACTATCGAGGTGGAATGCATACCACAGAACGAAATCGAAGACGTAGTATCGGAACTGCTGTGGAGTTACAGGAAAGTCTATCTCCCCATCGTCGATTCCTCCGAAATCAGCGCACAAAAGTATCGAAAACTCACCCGAGAATCTGAACAAGCCTGGAGTGCTTTGGAAGCCGCATTTAATGATTGTCCAGATTTCAATCAAGCCTCCCTCCGTGATATGTCCGAAGGAGCTGCAGGGACGATAAAGACTAGGCTCGCTCAATGGGCTCGGGAGCTTGAGTGGCCAGAAGGAACTGTCAAGGGGCGATGGACTGCACTGCTGGTTCTGCATGGGAGACTGTGCAGAAGACGCAGGTGTTTATGCAGGGTCAATATTGGCCATTTACTAAGGTCATACGGTCTTTTTCTCTCTCTCTCTCTCTCTCTCTCTCTCGTTTTCCGAAAATCTTGGCTTGTATTCTTCTACTGCAATGCCTTCATCTTGGCTCCTTTTTTTATCTGGACTAATACGGAAACCGATATAGAGTCTATTTGAATGCCCCGGTCCTTGAGTCTGGGATTATCCTTGCCGATCTACCTGGTTTGATCACTCCCAACTCTCCTAGATCCTCTCCCCTCCACTCCGTTGACATACCAGCTAACCAATTGGCATCGCCCCTCTAGGCCTTCAGGGTGCAAACCTCGCAAGGGTTCGCGCAACCCAGGACTACCTAATGCGCTGCCACAACATCCTCGTCGTGGCAAACATCTCGCGCGCAATCACAGACCAATCACTCAAGTCTACCCTCTTCTCCGCTTTTTCCCGCCACGTTTCCGGGGAGTGGGAGGAGACGGGAGCGCGCAGCTTCAATATTGCCGTTGTGTGCACAGGGTCTGAAGTAGGTCGCAATATTCTATTAAAGGAGGGTGGGCGTTTTACGCAGCGATTTAGGAGGCTAAATAAAAACGCAGGATATCAACTTTGTAACAGCCCAAGAAGAATTCTGTGGCCAGGCGAATCGAATCTTGCCAGACGTCCTCGAGAGACTGGACGGAGAGATTGCGGATGCAAAGGCCAGGGGAAACAGGTCCTCGAAAAAAAGACTGAAACAACAGTACGGAAGCCCACCCATCTTTTTCTTCCTAGCCACGCCAAGGAGGGCTCTCGGTCATACTAACGGCTGGATTGCGGCAGACGAGAACTACTCTTCATCGACGCCCGCAACCAGCACGTCACGGAGGGACTCCAGGCGGCGTACGCAGAAAAGGCTCCCGGAAGTACCCTGGACGTCTTCTGTGTCTCCAACAAGCTGTACGAGAAAGCGGCGAGGAAGGGCGCCGCAAACGTCGTACTCGCGAGCGGGATCCCCAAGCTTCGAGAATTCTGCCTTTTGATCAGCGCAGAGGCGCAGTATCGCGAAGCCAGCTACTTTCTCCGGTCGTCTTTATTCTCGCTGGCGAACTCACTCCACATCTGGATGAGTAGTTCTCTTGAGAGCGGTGAGGGATCCTGTTCGAATGAGGGAGCTGGCCCATGAAAAGGTTACGAAAGCGGTATCGTAGCACCCTTTGCCACGCCATGGAGGCAGTTAGATCTGCCCTTGTGGGGCGAATTGTTAACATCTTGTTTAGGATAAAAAGTTTGCCGAGGCCGTCGAAAGATTTGGCCGAGACTTTGAGGAATGCTTCAGAGAGCAGATACAAGTATTTATAAGTGAGTGGCCCACCTCCCCAGGCCAGGATAAGTGGCACCCCCTGAATGACTTACCGCCTAGAACAGTTCGCCGATTCGAGGAGTGGGAACGCTCTGCCGCCGCACTAGATCGGATGTCGATGTCGGGCGCCTGCAGGAATTATCACGCAGGGTGGATGAGCTCAGAGCAGAGGCTGAGGATATCGTGAGAACTTCCGAGATGACGTAGAGCATCTTTGTACTAGATCCTCGAACTTGTACTATTAGTCGTGTTCGCCGCGTTCAAATGTTACTGAATCACTTCATTACTGAGAGTTGTGTAAGGGAAGGCTTGGGTGGGTTACTACTGACAGAAGATTTAAACTATCAACAGATTTTAGAGTAAGATAATTATGATGTAGTTAAAATGATTGTAAAGCTTCTCGCACCTGGCATCCTCTATATTTTGCACGTGTAGAGAATCCCTTTCTAGCAAAGCCCTCGTATATCCCTCACTCTCTCTCTCTCTACATAACCGCAATCTCCCCAAACAACCTGTCCCTCTTCATGAAAACGGCCGCAACGACATGAACAGCCCACGTCACAATGGGCAAAATAAATGCCTTCTGCATGGCCCGCCTGGCAGCATTAACGGTCACGTCCTTCAGTTCCCATCCGAAGAGGTGAACAGCTCGCTCCGAGCACCCGTGAACCCCCCCCCCCCCCCCCCCCCCCCCCCCCCCCCCCGCCCCCTTCGCGATCTGCTCAGCGGAGAAGCCGTGTCCGGCGAGGGCTCCGCATAAGACTGGAAGATCTGACCGGCCATGACGAGCGCGATGATGCTGCCTCCGATCTGGGCAACGTCGACGAAGGAAATCATGTCGCCTATGTCCTTCTCTGGGGTGGTTAGAGTCCCGGTGGAGTAGGGAAGTTACGCAGCTAGGCCGGTTCCAGTAGCCATCAGGACGCCGGAGGTGTGGGGGAGTTCTGGGGATAGACCCACTAAGAGTATTGGTCCTCTCACGGTAGGTGCAGAGCGTTGGGGGTGAATCAGAAAATGGAAGCCCCGACAGCGACACATGAATTATAGAAGGTGAATATCCATGTCGTTCTGTTCACGCATAGACGTAACGCTCCGCCGTGCCCCGGCTCTCCAGCTGATGGGCTGCGTTCTGAGGTCCCTCGGTCGGCGCCTCACCGGGCCGGCTACGCTCTCCCTGCCCTCGCTTCAGCAGGGGTCTCAACCATACACGCCATGCACACATGGCGCCGCCGAGGACAAGAGCGCAGGCAACAATGATGGCGACGATAAAAATCGAGGGCGAGGATGTAGTGCCACGATCTGATCTTCCAAATACTCGCAAGTGCTGGGGATTTCCCATGTTATCTCCCTAGTTGGGGGGCGTGGCAGACAAGGTATCGGAAGAGAAGATGTCGAACGATGAGAAACGAAAAACGTCGACGAGTGGAAGCCGGGCAGGGACTGCCGTTTAATACTCCATATAACTGTTCGGCTGTGACCAGCCCGACTCTGTCCATGCTGTAAGTGTGGCACAGCAGCATTTAGGCTATTCCTGCGTCCACCCGTGGACACCCTCTCTCCTTCCCTAATTCGTGCAATATGAGCTCATGGGACTTACTATATCCATGTTAGTCCGGTTGACGTCGTACAGACACGGTAGGAAATTACGCCCTCATATTGCATGCGGTTAGGCTAGGGAGTGCACCGACGTCAAGGGTTTCGACCAAGGACATGAGCCGGACGAAAGTTCATTGCGACGCCGCACCGCCGAGAGTGTGGCTTCTCTACCCGCATCCTTCGACGGAATAGGCACACTTTGATATGTTCCTGGGGGTGCTGATCTGAGAATGCTAGCGGATACCGAGAGGCTTATCAAGTATTGCCTCATTTTCTCCTAGTTGTCAGGCCGCCGTAGAGCGAATAAGTCATGGTTATTATGACAAGATGAGACGCGCATGTTGATACCCGATCTGACAAATCCCAGGAGCGTTCACGATGTCTCGAAGAATCCAAGTATAAAAACCAAGAGATGTATAAATTGTTCTGTCAAATCAATACCGTGTCCAAGTCCCATGCTTTGCTAGTCCCATACTCTACCAGTTCTATGCAATACCAGCCCTATGCTCGATAAAACGCCGAATGATGCACCTCCCCCTCCGCCGCCCCTTCTCCGGTTATACGCCATGCTGTGAAGTACAACAAACTCTATGATGCAGTATGCCTTCCTCTAAAAAACAAATTGAAATTGAATCGATCGATAGTTGTCTCGCTGCCCGATTTTAAGTGGAGCTCATTTCGATCGCAAGACCACTTCCGCGGGCCTTGTTCCAGCCAATGTTGACACCGGGGCGGGCAACAATCTCGAAGCTGTACTCTCCCTGAGCGCAGGGGAAAGTGGGCGCCGAACCCATCTCGGGAAGCGTGGTGTCTCCGCTCATGTCGACGCTCTGCCAGACGGCCTCTCGTCCCTTGGTGGGTGTGAGGATGCCGATTTGAGCGGCGCGGGGAATCCTGCCGTTCCAGGTGTACTTCTCGTTGAGGCACGACTGGAGGCGGTAGACGTCAAACACGGCGGGCTGGCCCTGGGGTCCGACGATCCAGTCGTCTTGCGAGAGGCGGAATGTCAATCGGCAGGTCTTGCCGTCGGCCTCGGCCTGGGTGAAGGCGAAGTAGACGGAAGTGACGACTTGCTCGTTGGGGTTGTTCAGGATGTGGCCGACCTGGGTGTTGCTGCCGAAGGTATTGGGCTCCTTGGACTTCCAGCGGACCTGTAGGGAGGGGTAGACGGTCTTGGCAGGCTGGTTGGGTGCCGATGAATTGGTGACCTGTCGTGCTCCGATGATGCTAGCATGGGGTGCGGGCGCGGCGGTGACGGCGGCGACGAGAGAGAGGACGGTGGTGAAAATTTGGAACTTCATTGTGAATGTAGGTTGGTCGGTTGACTTGAAGATAATGTGAATTGAAGTGTGATTGAATGAGACGAGATGTTGTAGATGTTGTGGCCGATGAAGAATGAGATGAGATGTTGTTGTTGATGTGAATGATGATGGATTGAATTTTGGAATCCAAGGCGGCATCTCGGGCGATATTTGTATTCGTTTCCATCCCATACATTGATGGGAAGCTATCGCCGTGCAACGAAGCGATCTCATTCATCGCGGGCTCAGCATGGGCGCAGCAGAGAGCTATTGAACTGGCGGCGGCAGGGCAACCAGCCCTACGAGCTTTCTTCTCCCGTCCTTGTCCCAGAGGGGCATAGGGTTGCAGGTCCTGGCGACATCAACAGCAACCACGATTGGACCCATCCCGCTGTCGTGGCGGTGGCGCGGAGATAGTTTAAATTCCGCAGCTCGATGAAGCTAGCCCCAAGATCGGCTTTGCTTGCAAGGGAGAAGGCAGGGCAAACTGTGGCGCGAAGAGTTCGAGACTTGTGTACTGAGATGGACTAGCGTCACTTTATTTTTGGAAAAGAGTTGATCATTGAGCATCTTCGGCCCTTGCTGGTCGAAAGAAAATGCCAAATCCAGCCGATACCAGAGACATATTGCTTTCTGCTAAGAGCCTAAGACAGAGGGGAAGCGATGTCCAGTCGGTGCGCAGAACAACCTGGGTAACCAACATCGCGTATAAATCGCAACTGTTTAAGCCTTATACCATTGAATTCGAGGTCCTCGACGTCCCTGAATTGGTCGGTACTGCGGTGAAGTCAACCCGCGAGGTCAATCGGTCGAGGCCAGACCAGATGCTGGTTAACTGTCGGCGAGAGAGGCTACGCAATGGGCACCTTGTTCACGGCATGATCTAAGATTGGTAGTGCCACTGACAGTGACAAATAGGCTGGAAAATCAAGATGGATTAGGCTGTGACATATTACTTGAGGTACGCTACCCTTCCTCGAGAGATAAGATGCGATGGCGGTAGACTGGCAAAGGCATCCATCCTCCTTGCGGGGTTCGTAGAATGGGTGGTGGCGCTGCCGGGGAATTCAGCTCACGGATCCAGGGAGAGGATGACCACCATAACGGATAAGTTCGAGACTTTGTTGATAATTCTCCACCATTTCCCATAAAAATCGTAAAATTAGATCTAGCCGGAGTCCTACCTCCGAGCTAGCTACCTTAGCATGCTTGTCTAATATTCAGCTTTAAGCCATCGAGGCGAGGAAACTCTTGTTGGCAATTTTCTGACACTTTGGTGACTGATCATGAAGATGTCAGAAAAGCGGCACTCTTCAGAAAAGCGGCACTCTGAAAATCGGGACAATAGACTAGCTCAATTCTGGGCAGAGGCGGGCGGGTGACTCAGTAAAGGCACAGCATCCCGCTGCTTGAGGTCCAGCTTGATGCCGTCCCTTCCAAAAGAAATGATAGAAAGTGGAGCGAGATGACGGATAAGAGAACAATATTGACATGGTGATATGTCGAGAGAAATGGCATGTTATTCGTAGATGATAATCTTCAACCTCGTCGGGGAGGGCGCTGGTTCTCAATCGCATTGATAGCAGTCTTCCGTCTGAATATCGGTATATTTTACGCTTGGCAACGTCAGATTTTCGGATATGTTCCTTCGAAACCTATGTGGATTCACATAAGACGTGAGACAGCAGGGACTTGGTCCAGAGTGTGAGGATGCCACCGACCTTCTGTCGAGCGATGATGTCTAAGAAAGTGGGAATATGAAAATATAAACATATAAAGAGTAGTTCGTCCAGAAACGCAAATGCCATCATCCTCCCTTCTCATTCCTGAGAAATATAATGAGACGCTCCTAACAACTTCATTCAAAGTTTACTAACCCAAGAGGGCGACCTCTTGCCCAAAAACGCAGCAATTCCCTCCTTCGAATCTTCGCTCTTTGCATGCAGCGCCATCACTCGCCCTGCCCAGGCGGCCGCCTCCTCGTAACCATCACCCTCAGCCGAGCCAACTGTCTCATACGCGTCATCGAGGGGACCCTTGATACTCAGCTGCGTCCAGTACGCCCACTTTCCGGCCGCTTGCTGCTGCGGCGACATTTGAGCTAATCTCTCAATTATGGACTTGACGCGAGCTTCAAAAGCCACCGACGCGGCCTCCGGCGACGGGTCAGACTCCGGGACTTGAACGATATCCACAGCTCCTCCGATACTGGAAGCTTTTACCGGCTCTGTGGTAGCTAGGAGGCGGTACGCCTGGCCGGGTGGCAAGCGCCGAGATACGGCCGCCGATGGGCTTGTGCATGGCAAGCCGATCTTGGCCCCTGGAAGAGAAAACTCAGTCGTCGCCAGAGCGATGGGGAAGTCAGTCGTCATCGCGAGCTGGAATCCGGCGGCAGTGGCGAGGGCGTGGATCGGACACACGACGAGGGCGGGACTCCTCCGAATCATCGACATGACCTCTGCACAGAGTTGGAAGAGGCGCTTAACCTCGTCATGACTCAGTTGGGCCATCTCTTTCAGGTCGTGGCCCGACGAGAAGACGGGGCCTTCACTGCGCAGCACCAGCACATCTGGCAGTCCAGCACGCTCCTTGCGCCATTCCGCCGCATCGACGAGCCAGCCATGCTTGGTCCAGTGCTCACTCGACGATTTTAGTTTCGCCGCGGATTCCAACTCTTTGAGGATGGTGGGCTTGAAAGGAGGTAGAAGACGAAGTTGACCGGAGGATGTTGAGGTTAGTGCCTTCGTGAGTTGGTCCTTCAGGTCTTGTAACACGGCGAGGCTCAGTGCATTGCGCTTCTTGGGGTTGGAGAGGCGGATGTAGGCGACGTTTGGGGGGAGTTTGGGGAGTCTCATGGTGGGTGGTGGGACGGTGGGATGGTGGGCGGGCGGGCTTATCAGTGATGATGAAGGATTGATAGGATAGCTGTGCACGTCTCCAAAGAGCAACCAAGTAGATAGCGTGGGAAGCAGTGTACCTCTCCGTCTCAGTCTCAGTCTCACAAACCAAACGATACAAGTGAGGTTGTATAGACCTCGGTAATCGATTGAAGTTTAATAAAGCGGGAGGTGAGCCTGGATTTACCGAGGTACTTAAGAACTATCCGATATCTCGATATCTGAGTCTCCGCATTACGGCATAATTCGATCAAATGCCTCTAGTCGTTCTTTTCATATGCAGTTATCCAAAGGTAACCAAGATTTTGATAGAACGGGGTGATCACTGATGTCCAATCCCGCGAGTGGCAGAAGAAGAAGTCGTGCTGTTCCTTGATAATGTTCCTATTTCGGTTCGACTGTCTTGTTATTGAATCCGTCGAGTCGCATCTATTATGTACTACTGTCCAGAGTGCGAGACTTGAACCCCGTAGGGAAAAAAGGGATGGAGGCTTAAACTATTGTTAAGATAACTAGGACGGACAACTTGGACATAGATGCAATACTCTCTTGAACCTTTAGTGAACAAAGGCGATGCACCGACTCATGGAATGGTTATCAGTTCGCCCGGTGTTTGCTAAGAAAAGACTTGGGTTACATTCCCGGCACAGGTTAATACTGCCTGGGGTCACTCGCAAAACAGACTGGCCCGGACTCCCAAGTATATCGCGGGATGGAACATTGAAGTATTTAGGCTAAGTCCACCTGTCCGGATTTATGGTGCAATTAACTGCTCAAGACAACTGAATACTAGCCTGTTTGCGAGTAAATAAATATGTTGCAGCTGGGCTGTGTCGCTGGGCTGTGCGCTTGGGTATGTGACCCCATTCCCGACTCCTGAGATCGTGAGTCACTCGCCGGTCTTGCGTGTTCGATGCAAAACTTATAAGAGGAGAGATCGCGACATCCCAGCCAACAGCCCGGCCATCTTACCCCGAGCCCTTCAACCCGCCTACATCACATTCAAAGATTCCAGACGAACTCCCTGCCGTGATGGCGCACAACGCCGATCGTCTGCCCTGGGACGCCATTGCGCAGAACCTGCAGTGGGTCTCGGCGACAGATTGCGAGTTCGGAGCCAAAGATCTGCACGTTCGCTTCCGGCCAGAGCAGGAAGAAGACTTCGAAGGCTTCGCGCAGTCGTTCGTGAAGCTGCTCGAGGAAAAGGGCGCAGAGGAGCGCAAAAAGTATCCCGACGTCTATGATCCGCCCAAGGAAGATGACGTTGTTCTCGACGATCGCGTGATACGAAAAATTAATCCCTTGATTCAGAAATACGATGTGGATCAGTTCATCCGGAAGGAGATGGAGGACGACTGGAGGAATCAGTGCAATTCTTCCAGCAGTCGCGAAGAGCGGGCCGCTGTCTATCAACGAATCGATCGCAATACAACTTCTAGGCGTGGAAGTTCCATTTCTGATGAGAATCGACTGATGAAGGCATTTCTGAGAGCAAAGAAAGACGCCGGGTGCTATGACTTTTACGACAAAAACGGCAAGCTGTACTACACCATTGAGATCGTCAAGGCTCTTCTCGTCGCAGGCGAGATGGACACGGTGCTGCGCATCGCTGCCTATCCAGGGATAGATTGGGATTGCTGGTGGTCCTTTCGAGAATGCCATTGCGGTGCCGACTATAGTGAGAGTGGATGGATCCAACTGCTTCAGACTACCTTGTACGCGTATATTTGCGTCAATGTCCTTTACCACCTGCGAGAGAGCTTTGGAGGGAACAAGGACTACCGCGATGTGAGGTGCTACCAGGAAATGCTCCGAACTCAGGCGACGAATGCCACCGAAGAATACGTCACCACGGAAGTAGAGCCACATGGCAAATTTTTTGGTATTGGGCCTGACAACTTTACCACGGAGGGCGGCCGCGAACTAATGCGGCGTGAGCGATGGACGTGGCTTAGGGACAAGCAACGCTACAACGTGTACCCGTATGGGTTCATGCCCATAAAGGAGTTCCTTGGCTGTGAGACTGATCAGGAAGTCCTCGTTGGCTGTTACCTACCGACGTCGAACGATGTCACCGCGGTACGGACGCTCCTGATCGACAAAGGGCTACCAGTGGAGATTGTATTGGACATCTTGGAGCTTGCCCGATACGAGGATCGAGGCGGAATGAGAATCGCCCATGACCCTTTCCACCCTGGGAACAGAGACGTGCTCCTCCAGTATCTCGACGACTGTTGGCGGATCCTCGTTCACTGCTACATTCTGAAAGAGCACGTGAAGGAAGAGGAAGAATGGACACCATGGACAAAGGATTGGAAAGATCGTGTGCGGGAGTGCCTCAGCACGATATGGAGGCCAGACTGTGAGACTTGCAAGCGGACAATATCTTGAACGGGGAGACCAGCAGGGACCGGTTTCGGCTTAGCTGAAAGCTATTTGAGGGTAATTATGGTATGAGAGAGTGATAGTTGAAGTAAGTGCACTAATATTTAACTACCGATCTAAGTTTCTTAAGAAATAATGTCCAATTTTAATACTCTATTATTCATATCATCGTTATCATCCTTCTTGTTCTCTACGCTGCGGCCGCAGCTCCTCCTCGTCAGGAGCATGACTCCGCGAAGCATCAACCTCTCGATCGTTGGTCTCATGAGCGTGCAATCTCATGTTGACAAACATGGCCCAAAGCCCCAAATCGTAAATGATGCGCAACGCACCGCCGACGACGAACGCAATCCAAAACCTCTTGTGTCCCGCCAGCGCTCCGGTAAAAGACGGACCGACCGTCATCGACAGCGTCCGGAGAGTGCTCGTGATCCCCAAGACCGCCGTGCGTTCTTCGGGTTTTACGATGGCGGCGATGAAGGCCGCTCTCGGAGCCTGGTCCATGTTATTCAGACCCATGCGGACGTAGAGGAGTATAGTCGTGAGGACGAGTCCGCTGGGAGCGGGGAAGAGAAGAACTGCCGCCGAGGACGGCAGGTGCGTAAAGACCATCGTGTTTAGGAGGCCTAGGTAGTTAGCGAGGGGCCCGGCAAAGACGGTCGAGACAGTTCCGAGGATGAGCGCCGTCGACATGATGTCTCCGAGAGCCGCCTTGGAGAGGTGGAATTTTTGGTCGAGGAAATAAGTCGTTAGGGTTTGTGAAACCATGCCGTCTGCCAGGGAGTCTATGGCAAGCAGGAACCACAACTTGTACATAGTCGAACGCGTAGCGGAAGAGATTTGGGAAAATCGACCCTTGGGCTTGGGCTTTGGCTCGCTCGCTTCAACGAAGTCCTCGTCATCGGGTTCCTCGGTCTCGTCGAGCAGGCCTTGGGCTAATTCGTCCGAGGTTTCTTCTTCTTTTGACACCGTCTTTTGGATTTCGCACTTATCACTCAAGAAAAAGGCGAAGATCATATTCAATAGGCCCGTGACAATGTAGATCAGGAAGGTCGCGTGATAGGTACGCACGAGAGACCATCCCTCCCGATCCTTGAGCACCTCGACGAATCTCCCCGCCAGCTCCGTGCCGGCAGCGGACCCGAGACTCGAGCTCGTCACGTACCACGACAAAACGTGAGCTCTCGTCTTGGGTGTCGTGAGATGAGACAGCATAGACTCTTCAATCGCACGGAACGGACCGAAATCGCCACCGCTAGCACTCACAACCCCGACGACAGCAGCGACGAGGAGGATCCAGAAATTCTCAAACACGTAGAACACGGCGCCCGAGAGAGCCATGAGCAGCCCGCCAGCGAAAATGACACGACGGCGACCGAGGCCATCGGCCATCAGAGTGATCAATAGCCCGAGCACGACATCGCCGAGGAGGGTCAAGCTCATGAAGAGACCGATGCGGAAATCGGAAAATCCGAGCTCGGAGAAGAATAGCGCTATGGTCAGGGACACGGCGCCGAAGGCGAACATGCGGGTCGTCCGCGAGAGAATGACGAGGAGCGCATCGAGGCCGGTGAGGTAGACGGAAGCGATGCCCGACTCTTTGTAGAGCCAGACGGCCGACCTGCTGAGCGAGGGCGAGCGTGCCCGTTGGTTAGCCATCGCGGGAGGGTTACGGGCGGGATGGTTGACGGGACATTTGGGGTTCTCGGGCGAATGAGCAAAGGAAGATTTGAAAAAGGAATGGTAAGAGTTTTTTCTCGGCAGCTCTTTTTTTTCGCTCTTTTTTCTGGTTCGCTGTTTTCCATGCGTGTTGCTCCGCTCCGAAATGCGGAGATGGTGCGAGCGGTGTGGCTGGGTCGGATCTCTCGGCACCAAGATCGGCTTTTAGACCGAGAGTCCGCCGTAACAATCCTGAAGAGGTCCCAAGTCAAGCACTTGTTGGGACTTGCTTGCTCCACTTTAAACACTGAAGCCTTTGATTTGCAGATCTGTTCGGGCGAGGTTCCATCGCATATTAGACCTTCTGCTGGCTGAGCGGGGACGCAAAGGCAGAAATGACACGAACTTGGCCATCGATGACACCTTCTAAACAGATAATGACGCAGAGAATGTGGAAAACCAACTGGTTCGAAAGTTCTCACGGTTACGCTGGAGAAACATCTACCGACTCGACGATAGGGCCTAGTTCACAGCCAAGACTACCGTTGCAATCTCTTGCCTCAGATTGACATGGAAGCATTGCAGACCGAGATAAATTTATTTACTCGTTGAAATAGTGACAGCAAATCGCTTCGATACACTAAATGTGATACACACAACCTGAAATTAATGACCTGTAGGCCGCACGACCCTCCTAATAACCTCCAGTTCACAGCCTACTGTCTTTCCACCGCGGCTCCCTCTTCTCAACAAAACTCGCAAGGCCCTCCTTCATATTCTCCGCCCCGTCGATCCGCCCATACAATCCCTTACCTAGTAGCTCAGTGCTCGTCGCCGGTCCCATAGCCTCCCAACCCAAGGTTAGGCCCTCGCGGCTCGTAATCACTGAATCAGGACTATTCGCAGCAATCTCCTGCGCTAACCGCAGGGCTTCCGCCACGACGGCAGCCCCGTCTTTCGCTTCATCAGTACTAACGACAAAGTTGACAAGACCCCACGCCTTCATCTCTTGAGGCCCGTACATCCGACCTAGAAGCGCCATCTCCGAAGCTCGTTGCTTGCCAACCGTGCGTATCAATCGCGGAAGAGCACCGGCGAGAGCCACAACGCCTCGCTTCACCTCTGGCGTCCCGAATTTCACTCCCCGCGTCCCCGCGACGACAATGTCGCAGTTGATCACCATCTCCATGCCGCCCCCGAGACAGAGCCCATTCACCGCTGCAATGACGGGCTTCTTCCCCTTGCGATTCGACAAACCGCCGAACCCAGCCGTCGTGAAAATCTGACTACTATCTTTCTTCCCGTCTTTGCTGTTGTTGTTCCATTCGGTCAGATCCGCGCCGGCGCAAAAGGCACGGCCCGAGCCCGTGATGACGGCGCATCGGAGGGAGGGCTCGGCGTCGAACCACTCGAAGAGGTGGGTGAGTTCTTTATGCTGTTGGACGTGGATGGCGTTGAGATGTTTGGGGCGGTTGAGGGTGACGAGGAGGACGTGGGGAGCTGGGATGGAGGTGATGGTATCAACAACGGCGGGCGGTGTAGGGGCCATTGCGATGGTATTATATCCAAGAGGTAAGGAGTGAGCGGTGAGCTGTGCTTCTTCTCGCGTCTGTGCTACGAGGCAAGACGATTCGGCTATAATAAGCGAGAGATAATATTCGAGATGGCTCCGGATCTTTTTGCTCATACAGATCTCTAATATCCACGACACCAGTTCCCCGGGAATGGAGATAGCCTGGAGCTTCTCCAGTTTTATCTCCCCTCGGATGCGGAGGCGATGCGGGGGATCTGCAGCTAAGGAAACCCCAGAGTCTCGTTTCTCCGTCCTGCCTCGGCAACATAAACTCCGGCATTAGTGTCAACGGCACGACACTCCTTCGATCCGTCGACGGACTCCCAGAAACCGGGTCTGTGGATAATGACTTCTGGTTTTCACTTCCACCGTTCTGTCATTTATTTCTTGTGCTATTTCTTTTTCCCACCCTTTTAAAAGGATTATTATTCCAAAGCCTGAGAAACAATCAGTGCCAGGATGCCGGAGGTTACAAATACATACAATTGCTTCCGGTGGAGCTTTAGACCCTAGCCTGGTTCTGGAGCTTCCGAGTTGCCGTCCACAGGACAATCCTCACTCCTAGCAGAAGGACTGGACCAGTTGCTGCACAGGAACCGGGGGATCTATCCGATGGCACGACCCGACTAAGGTAGCCGGGCAAACAAAGGCTCTAAACGCAGCTAAAATGCAACTAGATCTCACTCGGCCTAGTTCAACGCGGTTTTGTCATGGAAAACTTGACATCACTATATTTAAGCCAGATATTCGCCCCGAGTTGCGTATTGTTCGCCCAAGAGCTGCTGGATCTCCGACAATCCCCAACTCAGATCTAGGCACGCGAGATTGAAATACGTAACTTGATTCATCATGGCGTTAAACGTGCTACCCGAAATGCTCAAACGACCGGGGCCTGGCTGCAGTCCCCCCGCTAACCTCTCTCCCCCTCCAGTGAAGACTAATCCTAGGTGATAAATGCTGTTGGAATGTTGAATGCTACTTATACGACGGAAAACAGAAAAGGAGATGATGAAAAGAAGACGAAAAATCAAATGATGGGAATAGAGTGTGTGCACACTCGATCGGAAAGGTCAGACGCTTCTCCCGTCAACATTAATTCTCCGGCTTCTGGCCGTACACGACAAGCCTGGAAAACATGGGTCAGTATGTCAAAGGGAATCATAAAACCGGGCGAAAATGACACTTACACAGGTAGATAAGCATGCACTCTTCGATCCCGCAGCTGCCCCCTCACCTCAGCACAATACGCCAAAGTCTCCTCCCTCGACCATCCCAGAGCTCTCGTGAAAAGTCCCAACGTCAAACCCTCAAGCCCAAGGTTGTAGTTTTGGAAAGTCCAGGCGCCAATCTCCTTGTAGCGCTTATCCTTGGGCCAGGTGTTGAGCGGCCACTTGAATTCCCTCTGGACGAGCTTCTGGAAACCCGCTTTCTCCATCATCTCCTTGTACTTGACCGCTACATCCATGGGGCGGTTGAGGGCGGCGCTGGCATCGCGGAATAGACCACCGAGACGGCCGAGGGCGGAGTCGGGGTCGAGGGTGCCGTCGTCGCTGCGGTAGGGGATTACGATTTCTTGCATTTCAAGCCAACCGCCAGGCTCAAGGGCACTTTTCACATTTTAGAATCACGGTCAGCGGGGTTAACAAAAGGAGAAGTTTGGAGCTCGCAGAAGGTGAGTGCGTACTTATATGCCTTGTCGATGTACGATTGATAATCCGAGAAGCAGCTCGCCATTACTCGACTGAAGAGAAAGTCGAATTGTTTGGGCCAGGTCCATTCTTTTTCGAGATCGTCCACTTCAAAGGAGCAATTCGGTGGAATACTGCACGTTTACAGTGTTAGTGTCTCGTCCTCCTTGCGAGACGAGCAACGAAGCTTAAGATGGGACTTACAGTGAAGGCTGGATAGGGCTCAGATCCACACCGGTAATCTCAGCCTCGGGATGGGCATCCGCTGGGCGCAAGAGTCAAGTCAACATTGTCTGCTCTGCAATCTATCGAGAAGATGTGGAGGGGAAATGTGATCATCGGATCGTTTGTTGCAACTTACCATACTCGATAGCCCAGCAGCCCGTTCCCGTTCCGAGATCCAGGACACGCTTTGCTCCCGTCTCGGCATACGGGCATAACGTCAGGGCACCTTCAAGGGTCAACAGCCACATGTAGTGCTGGCCCTCTACAAATTTAGCCGTCAGCAAAAGGAACCGAGACGGGCCGTAGGGGATGAGAGTAGTTCTTACCAAGACGTTCGGATTCGCTGTCATCGTTGGGAAAGGCATACTCTAGAAGGCGGGACGTTTTGTCAGACTGGCAATGCTGGCAATGCTTAATACAGTGGAGATGTAGTCTGTCGGGTTGACACAACGGAACCTACTTCCAGAGCTTAACGAGTGATAAGTGCGGCCATTCTCGAATTGATATTGCAGTACACTCGACCTGAGCGACGTGAGTCCGTCTGACACTGGCTGTGATGTGGCAAGTTAGCACGTCTGCGATGCTCCGAACGATGGTGAGACAACACATAGAAGGAGAATAGAATCAGCAAATGATAGGATCGAATAACAGTAGAAATACTAACGTAAAAACCAAAGAGATAGATCAGAAAAGAAACAAAATAAATGGGAAAATAAAGAATCCCAGAGGAAGGTAATAGAATATAGTTTTATGAAATCAAATTTTACTGCGAGGGGAAAAAATTGATCGAAAAAGGGTGCCATAAACTAAAAAAAAAAAAAAAAAACTTACCACGGACACGGCGGAATCACTGTCAAAGGTATCGACAGCCTGTGGCAAAGAGTTAGTTTTTGGTCCAACGACGCGGGGTAGATTTGACGCACAATCTCCGGACCCTGATCTGGGTTGTTCGCCATCGTTGCAGTTCAACCGTCGCTGGAGGAACGAATTTGACGTGATCAAAACCTGGGCAGATGCGATGTGACGGAGGATCTGCGAGACACGATACGCGGCGTCAGATTTAAAAAAAGATGAGATGTGAGAACTGGGGATATGGGGCGGGATTTAAGCTTTTTTGGTTCGGGCTCTCCTGCGGGAAATCGAGCACGCAAGGAGTGGAAAGCAAGGAGAAGTTTAATGGTCGTGAGACGTGCGTGGCAGGGCGGCACGGCCCAAGATGTAGAAGATCTGTGATCGAGCTTGTGACGTTTTTTGTGCTCTTTTTTTTTCCTTTTTCTTTTTCTTTTCTTTTTCTTTGTTTTGTCACTTCGGGAACGTCCGCCTTTCCCCGCACTTGCATTTGCCTCTTCTTCGCTTTCTGCCCAGTTTTATTTCAATGGCGGCCTTCTTATTTCAGGATAGTGGCTTTGTTGGCGAGGAGAGGCAGACGCTCGGAAGTAGCGTTGAGTTTCCCCGGTAGAACGAAACCTTCATTTGGGCCTTTTACATAATGGGATGCCATGGTAGCGATTGGAAGACACGTTGACTAGAGACGGATGAGGGATAGATGATGCGGCTTTTCCAAGGCGATTGGTTGCAGGGTCGCAGACGGAAGCAGCCCGTCGAACCCAGAGCGGAAAGGCCCCTCTTCAAGGATGTCCTCGCCAAGAAAAACGGTCACTCTCAACGAGGATTAGTTTACGATCTCTGGAAAAGTACAAGTACTTTATCTTCGAAGCCATTTGAACTGGTCAGAGCTGTACTTCATACGAGGTGCCAAGGCCAAGGCGCCCGGGTCCCTGGTCCGCTTCAGCGAGATGAGCAGGTGTGGGTAAATTTCCCCAACGACGGCAACAGATGCTCACGCCACAGAGTGAAATATTGGCTCCATCCAGGAATCCCGCGTGTGCGAAGCACAACAATGCGCCCCCAAACTGACGGAGACAACACCTGGAAATGAAATCAATCCCTGCTGTAAATCCTCCCCCGCTTTCTTGGAGATTGCATTCCGCGGATGTGGACGACTCTGCTTCGTAGAGACAGCGTCGAACCAGTGATCAGGGTTGATGAGGGGTGAAGCGAACAAGGAGTCGAGACGGCTGGGACAGGCAGGAGAAGACCATGAATATTAACTCGAACTCCCCTCGAAGGCCCACTGCCATACGGATTAAATCCCCAGAAGCACAACTTCCCTTTCGCTCACCAATCGTTAATCCACTCCACAGCGACGAGGTTCGCTCGGTATCCATCCCATCTGAATCGGCTTGTGCATGTAACCAACCACATCCTAGTCGACATGCGGGAGCACGGAAATTAGCTGCGCCGTATCACGATGTTCGATCAGCATTTTGGTTTCTTTTTAAGCCTGAACTCGAGGAGGAGTTGTTGTTGCGAGAGATCCCAACTCTCCTCACCTCGCAAACTACGCGCTTGCCACCCTATCCAGACAGGAAACTCCCACCGCTGGATCAAGGTGTTGGCGTTAGCTTGGTTCGGCCTCTGCTTGCTCTTCGAGGTCGACACATCTCAAACCCTGATTTCCGGTTCTACAGATGCATTCCCACCGAAGAGACACTCTTGAAGTCAAGTTTTCGGACGCGAACCTGCGACGGCTTCACGGGCGTGAGTTGTAAATCCCGATAAATACCGGTGGGAACTGTGGAATGAATGCGGAACCTGCAGATTAGGTTCTCCAAAGTAGCGGCTGTTGACAGGCTCCTACCCTATGAGGCAACGAACCCAAAGCGTCGGGTGCTGCGGTTACCCGAAATCCGATTCATCGTAACACGGAATGAATGCTGCTTATGTTCTTGGGACTCTTATGCGCTGGCCCGAAACAACACAAAATCATTCAGCCTCTGAGCAGTTGGCCACCCTCTAATGTTAGAAGACAGCATCTCATTCTGCACCTAGAAAGAATCACCAAGAAGCGGCACACGAAGCACACTTGGCACTGAGCACAAGCGGTGGCAACGTCTGCAGTTGGGACTGACCAAGTCTAGTCTAGTTAGCGTGCAGTGTAAGGCTATTTCTGATAAGCTCTCTCGCTATGTAGTTACGCTTGTCGCCAACGCCCAAGTGGAACCTTGATGACAATAGTGCCCTCAATATCCCTAACTCAAAGAGGATGGGAGATCTCAGATTAAATTGGCTCCAGAATGCTGGGCGCTTTTATGGATACTGCCTGAGATGATTTGGGTGGTGAGTTGGAGGAGGCTATATCACTTGATATCTTCGTCCAAGTTGGATGTGTCGAGGATCGATCGGTTCTGTTGGGGGGGATTCAAGAAATACAGGCTCTACGGCGGGGATTTAAGATGAGTCAAACACACTCTTGGTAGTTTAACTATTCCAGGCCCGAGCTAAGTCGATACCCGAACGATCGGTATGTCTCGATGGAGAGAGCCTTGGCATCCGAACGTATTCGACTAGTAGAGTGGCGGCTCCAACTCCAACTTTGCCAAGAACGGTGACTGCATCAATAGTCGGTAATACAGAATTAAGCCAACTCAACCATTGATCTGTCATCGGTTAGCGTCTGCATATTCCGAGATAGGCGAAACAACGAGGCCAAATTTCCTCGCCCAGGGCTTTCAACTCCGGATCAGTATTCAACACTGCGAAGGCCTTTCTATGGACCGGACAAGGGGTGTCGAAATCGGCGAGGTTTTCTTTTTCTTTTTTTCCAACCAGACGGCAAGCCTATCATTGGGGGGGCGTGCAATGGCAGACAGCATGCTCAGACCACTGAAGGGTCAACACGTTCACGCATGTTGGATGTTTGGGCGTACGAAACTCGATTTCATGGTCGAGCGTAGAAATGAGACTTGGCACCAACCGAGGCACATTGTTTCGAACATTCTTTCAGCTTTGTAATTAGTTATTAACTATTACTCCGAATGTATGCTCGCTGTTCTCCCAGTCGATTCCTCTCTACATCCAACCCGAGAGCATACACCGCGGAAAAGGGCAACCTTTTGCCTCAAATGCTCGAATGATAGCCCGCGAGTGAGAGACTCCGTACTCTATAGTACCCTCTATGCACCTCAGGCAAATGTCCATACCGGCATACCCATCGGGAAGCTCTTCCTCCAGCGGCAACGCTTTAGAGTTTTCCTTCAGTGTCAAGGTCAGCTTGTCATCTTGGCGATTCTCCGCCTGGACGAAGATGACAACCATTCCTTTGGCCGTCTTAAGGGGATGGCGTCCGCTTCCCGTAAAATGCGAGTAAAAATATCGCTGGTCCACGACGGTAAGACGCCCTCGACGACCAGCTTCCGAAGCAGGCGCCGATACCCGATTAAAATGAATAAAATGGCCGAAGAAGACCGAAGCATCGGTTAATGGCTTTGGGTTATCGTTATTATCCAGCAATTTCCGATCGGCACCGGATAGTGTAGTCCGGAGAGACGGGATTGGGGCGGGGCCAGGAAGTTCATTAAGGGGCTGGCAGGGCTTATCGAAGGTGAAGAGCAGCCGAAGAGCAAGCGAAGAGCAGTGCCAGAATGGTAATCTGTTCTCCATCATCTCCCAGATTAACTGAGCCGGATGCGAGACACGACTCCCAGCTTCGGAGGGCATCCAATCGGACACTGTCTGACAGAAGACGCGAGGACACATACGCAAACAGCGGCTCTCTAGGCTGCACGCTCATCAATGTATCTCGTTCTTCTATTGCCGAGATAATACATCGAAAGTAGTTCGAGGCTAAGCCTTCGGCCAGGGACTGTTGTCCAGCGTAGTAATTGGCCCGCATGCAGAGCAGGACCAACTCTCCTGTCCTCTCCGATGTTGACTCATATTCGCCTATCACCCAGCTCCATGACTAGGAGTCCTGGCTCGAGCTAACCTCCGCAGGGAGGGTCGCCCAAGCCGAAGAGTTACTTCGATGGCCAGTCACCGTGCGTATTCGTTCAAGTTCATGACCGAAGTCGGATGAGGAGTCGAGGGGACCAAGAGGCTGGATAGGCCGCTGTGGGAAGCCCCATGTCACTCGCTGTCTCCCGGGATTCCGGCACAGAAGACGATGAATTGCTCCCTTGCTCCTTGCTCTCTGCTCCCTGGAGAATCGTGGCCGGCGCTTGGCAAGGCGAGAGCAGATCTCCGGGGAAACCCAGCACTCCCAGATCGGGGGTTCAGGTAGGACAGGCACCCCATGTTTCACCGCCACCAGCTTGATCGGAAAGGATTTTCCAATCTCCAATGACCACAAGGGATGTGTATGGGCCCAAGTAAGCATCTCGATTGATCAAGTCCTTGCGCTATTGTTGTCGTATCTCGCTCAAGAGGACCGTACTCGGGTACTCGGCGCCTCGCGTCTTTCGCTCCAGAAGCCCAAATGCAGCCGAGGCAGGTTTCCCATCAATCGAGGTATGAAGGTGTGGGGTTGAGAAGTCTCACGACAATGAGAGAGAGCCTTCCCCTCTTTTGGTCGGGGCTAAAGCTAGAAATGAGCTCCTGGAGCCGAGTTATCTTGAGCCAAGCAAGAATGGTCTCATCGACACTACTCTGGTGGAGGAGTTGAACGTCTAGGGACAGTTCGAGAATGACTTTCCAGAAAAGAAATCTGGCCGATCTTAGCAAGACCACTGGCGGGGCGAGTAGGAATTAGATAGTCTTCGATGAATGAGTTTACAGCCTCTTGGAGCTGAGTCTGAGCGACCAGCATTTATTATTTATTGTTTGCAAACGATGCCAACGTGAGATCGACACCCATGGCCACGACAGAATCTGAGACAGTCCTCGAGTTTGCGACGTTAGCTGGATCCTAAGGAAAGGTTCTGAGGTCATTTGCATACCTGGCTCAGCTGTAAGAAGCTATGTTGAAAACACGTTCGAGGTTACGGTCTCTGTTTGAACTCCAACTTGTGATGACCAAGGCAGAGAGGCATCGGCGAGGGTTTTGAGTCTCGCGATGTGGGACTGCGGTAACGTTGTTTGGCCGGTGAAGCTGTGAACCTGTGAGAGGAAGGGGAGGTGTGAAGAAGGTTGGCAGGGCAGTCAGAGAGAGATTTGAAAACCAGGAAATATCATTGAGCTAGTCATTATGCCGTTGGAGGCAGGTGCGTGGCGTGCTTGCGAGTTGGCTTCATCTTGGGCAAGCGCGACTCCTGTGGAACCTAATATATCAGACAAGAGTTCGGTAAATCTGAGAATATATTTCCTTCGTCATTGCGAGGAAGGAGCAAAGAGAGGTTGGGAAATTCCCGAGTGCCTGAAATCATCTCCGTGTGTGATCATATACGGGAAACCGCTACTTTGCCAAGCCTCCCCTAAAACAGGAAGGTATTCTGGCATACTAGGTGGTTCGGGCTCCTTTGAATATTACGGATTCACTCCAGCGGAGGCTGTAGTGCCCTAAGTGTCTAAAAGGGCATCTGTTGTCGTGCATTGAGCAACGATTATATGCGGAAGATGTCAAGTGGACGTCGCTTAACCTAACAAGGAGAATAGAGTGTGGTGGGATACGAGGCGAGACTTCTGGCTTAGGCAGTTCTATCCATTTGCCCTTAGGTGTATTGTCGACTTGGAGAGTTAGAATGGCTTCCAATCCACAAAGGACCCCCTCCGGTGGTACGCACTTACTTTTCCTGTACTACTTCATTACTTCGGTACGGTATTGGCCGCAATATAATTCCACGGGGAAGACTGAACGGATGCGGTTGCCCGCCCTTACCGTCCCGAATGGTCGATGTAAGTTTCCACATCCTTTGGTACCTACCAAGCATTCCCCTGAGACCATAAACAGACTCTGGAGCCTCACGATTAGGAAATATAAGGCCACTTCCTTGTGCCCTGCCCTCATTATCAGTCACTACTAGCAGCCACCCGGAGTAGACGTTGTCCCACTTTCAGTTAGCAATATCTGGGGAACCGGACTGACAAAGTTGGGCAGATTTTCAGGCCCCGAAGACAACCGAGCAGAGAAGGCACTTCAAACCAGATACTCCTACAGGCTACAACTACCATGATCAAAATCTGCTAGATTCGTGCTCTCTCGACTGTGCCTACGTAAATCGTGAGACAATAGTGCCATCACCTCCGCTTCCAGCATAATCTTGCAAGCATAAGTAGAGACGCGCAGCCTAACGACATGCATTCTCTCACGTTAACAGCTCTTCGTGAGCTATGATCCCTTGCGTGGTGGTTCTACAGTGCATGTCTCAAGATACGATAAGGTTTAGACACGTAACTTCAAACTCACATTCGATAACAGAGATTCTTAACTCACTTTATTTCTTGGCCCTAGCTGTCGCTCCGCTAGCAATGCGGTCAGGCTCTATCACTTGGAATCCGTCTAGCCTCTTGCGGGCAGGCCCATCCCTCACGATATTGGCATCCTGTCGGGGTCTTGGCGGGGGGTGTGCGGATATTTTCCCCCACGTAGAGTACGAAATACACGAATAGTGGCTCTGGGCAAGGGATTGAGTATCCCTCCTTATCCCATAAATCTTGCAAGCTTGAACCAGAGAAGTGTGGGTTTGTCACTTCGAATGCGAGGTAGATCTTCCACGTGGGTCTTATTTTAAGATTCAATTGCCAGGTAAGGCTTATCTTTACCGTACATCGTGCGTTTCAAGTGGTGTCAATGCAGATAACTATGTACAGGCATCAAAGACCCCGATGACGGCTTCGGATATTTTGGAGGGTCGGCAAAGGGTAACTGCCGCCTTCTTCTTCTCCACATCAAGTGCAACATCCGAGCCGCGATCCAAGATGCCGTGAGAGAGTGCCGTTATCTTGCATAAGTTCTAGGCGTTTCCTGATAGCGTGCAAATCAAGGTAGCAATACCTGATATCTAAGAGCGTAGGGAGTGGAACCTTTCGATGTGGCGGGAGAGTTTGTTCCACGTTTCTCGCGCGTCATTTGGAATACTACTCGACAAGGTTCTTCTTCAAATTGTATCAGTAGCCACGTTTCTTCGATTCGGCGCGACAGAAAGAGCTAAATTAAAACCTCCAGCTAAAACACGGTGAGAGGTCTTAGCTGAGGTCAGAGATCATCTTGATGATCAGGTACGCCCGCCCGGTTATAGTCGGCCAATGGAGGCTTCTATACTAGCCTAAACCGGATCAGGGACGAAGTAAAAGGCGGTCCGTGTCATGGCAGGGTTCAAGGCAGTTGATGATTTACAAATATCTGAGAGACCAGGTTCTGCTGAAGCCACAGGGGATATTCGAAGGCGCCAAGCCCTACCTCGAGGTGCCAAAAAGTTAAAATCTTGCTCCAACTCGACTGTCTGTCCAAGCATCACGACACGTGGAGATCGCGAGCTTCCATTAAATTGCGTCACTAATGTGCGACCACCAGGAGATTATTGGGGATCTCAATTTCTCTCCTTAATGTCGAAAACGTACGAAGTACCTCAGCAGGGCAACCTTGGGGATTCTCTTCAACTCGTGCCGTTCTGTGATTGGGAAGAAGGGGGCAGGTCCTTCGTTACAAGCTTACCGGTGCACGCCAACAGTGGTCTAGGAATTTTTCATGTTCATAAATGACAAGGGGGTTGATCCATGGCCTGAGGAAGAAAGAGACAGTTTCCTCTCTCCTCGGGCGATGTCCATGCTTCTTTCACGTCTCCGCGGTGGGGGGGAGATTGCCTCAGCTTCGAACAGCTCCGAGTCTGCATCAAGAAGGTGATTTGAAGACTGTTGCAGATGCTAATAGCGAATACAGCCCTAAAGAAGAATATCCCCCCAAAAACCGGGACACTGTCAGAGGACTCGGCTCAACGGCCGCGTCTTATCTCGTCTTGGACCTGCTTCTGCTTCTCCTCCAAGACCGCAAGGACCTTCCCGCTTAGCCCAGAACTGGTAAGATGGGCAAAACCTTCACGCACCTGGTCGGAGTTAGCTCAGGTGAATCAGATGTCAGTGCCCAGAGCCAGAGCCAACCTCGGCCCTTGTGAAAGTTTCCGGATCCGGCCCGCCAAGCCAGCCACAATGCCAGGGAATATAGATTAAACTGGCCAGGACATAAATTTGGCAAATTTCTTTTTGCAATGTGAAGATGTGAAGATTATCGTAGAAGTGAAGGTGTGAGGTTGATGCGATGAAAAAAATTTGGGAGGTGATTGCTGGTGATCTTGCATAGTTTAAAAACCTGTACGAAGTACGGTTCGCTCGATATCATGATGCGAAGAGGGTTGCTTTGCCACGATGATCCCGCGAATTCCTGACTAGAGGAGAGACGTCGTCGGCAATTGACTTTCGAGGAAAGCGCACGACCTTCTTCAATCTGCGTGGCAAGTCTCCTTAACCTCCAAGTCGCCGTTTGACAATGCCACGCGACCGGCTTTTGACCTTGGCTTCGGACTAGTATGATCGAGACCAGGCCAATTTCGACTCACTGGCTTCGTTCAATTCGTACTTGGTAAGTCTTGTGGAAGCCGCTCAACGGCGCTCAAAGGGGCACGGTCGCGCCACACACTCACTTGCAGCTTCATGGCATGGACGGCAGTACTCGTGCCTGACTCAATGTCTCACCTCTCCCTTAGGCACTAGTTTAGGTCCTCGCTCGGACGCGTGGGATGAGGCCACTCGAGCGTAGCTCTCCTCCTTCTCTCAGAAGAATTTGTCAACCACAGCATTCACCGTCGTGGTTGGTAAGAACTCGGTGCTAATTACTCAGAGACGGCAGCGGCGATTGCGGCGCACTGAGCCTGCCTGCCACCGACTGCACTAAGAGACTAAAGAGGCCGACCTGAAAGAAAGACCGGATAGCTATGCGGCGACGTGAATCACTTTCTTCTTTTGGATTATGAGCTGCGGATTTGCAAGATCCGGCAAGTAGGAGTGCGCAAAGTACCCATCTGAGCCTTATCTGAGTCTGCTTTCGTGCCTCTCCAGGCGGAGTCTGGGGTTCGATGCACGCACGGGGCATAAATCCTCAAAACCTGTCTTACTCCGTATATCTGGGGTCATCGTCACTTTCTTGTCGGTAATGATCCGCTAGGATGCTCAATGATTTGAGCACCTGGAGAGCACAATGCGGGGTACCGTACGACAAAAAAGATCAGTTGTGACGGCGGAGTTGTGGCTGGAGGAAGAATGCAGGGCCATCCACACTATCCACCCAACTATGCCTAGTTGGTGTATTTGAGCGACTGTGGATACAGATGTCGACGGGGTTGGAAACCTATTTCTGACTAGGGCCTGTCGAAGGCTGAAGTGATGCCTCCACACTAGATTACTTCGTAAAGACCAGGGGCAGATAATGTACTTCGTAGTGTAGACCTCGATTGGACGCTTGATTGCTGTGCGTGAACTGATCTCAGAATTAGACTCAGCACGTATTTCTTAGGGCGAACTCTCGGTGTTATCTCCCAGGCCTGCCGTAAGTTCGGGTGTCAAACGAGCTATTAGCTCGGGTACCTTTTAGGGCCGTTGTCTTGGTTGTCGATCACCGGTAGTTTTCTAGCCTGCCCTGAGTGCGAACAGACGGACAGATACGACTTTGCACTTTTCGCACTCTCGCACCTCGCGCTTGAAGTCTCAAGTGCACATGGCACATGCTAAAAACAGTTGCATTGCCAAGTTGACAGGGTCAGGGTCATCACAGCCGAGGATGAAACGCTATGCAGACTACGCAAGCATCCAAGCACACACCTGGCTACGACGACGACACCAACGGGGAGGCACACTTCTCGATCGGGATACTGATTGATAGGATTTGCGGGGTTGGCATGGATGTTGCTTGCCGTTATGGAGGACCTGCCTGCCTGACAGACCTTTTCTCTTTCCTCTTTCTTTTCCATGCCGGTCTCGCGTGGCGTTTCGTGGTGACATTTGGAGAGGAGCAGGACGCACAGTTCTCCGGATTCCCGAAGAACCTACGAAACCTGGTGGCGGCAAGGTATTTTTTCGTTGAATGCCCTGCGCTAGAATTTGCTCGTTCCTTGCCCACCACCGTCTCCGTACAAGTAGCGTCCACATCCTTTCTCCTGTCAGATGCCCTCCCTGTAGTGTATTCCATGTCAATGTGATCACCAAAGTACAACCTCCGTCAGTCACGATCTGGACTTGAACTATCTGTCATGCTCACCGACGGCCTTAGCCTCGGCTGAACTATATTAAGACCATCAAGATCCCCTCCACTTGGTCTGGCACTTGGATGGAGATCTGTGGGGAGCATATCTAGTGTAGTGCAGGCACTCCATATCCTTGTCGGCCCGGGGCGCAGGAACCGACAACCTCGCCAGCCAATTTCCTATCTCCCCACATCCCGCCTCTTAGTAAATTCCCGGTCTGGGGTTCCCTATCGAGTCTCTCAAACTTCTCCCTTCTTATCAAGGTCTTCCCTCCCACTCGCTCCTTGCACAGGGCCTCGAAGTCTTGGCCTTCATCCTTGTAAACACTCTTCCCTGACGAACCACATGGTCCCGCTCAAGCGCAATGGATCTCTCAAACCTACCTGTTCACGGCAAACTTGACCGGAGCCATGAGTTGTACATCGTCCAGATAATCTTCCTCTCTATAGCGGCGGTCTGCGTCCTCATTCGAGTATACATCAAGTGCATCGTCATTAGAGTCAACCTACTAGATGACTACCTCATATATGGTGCTATGGTTCGTGTCTAATACCCTATCCTTTCTCCAGTTCGCTATTAGGTGCAACGGGGGTTCTCTGACATCCTCTTAGCTTGCATACGCAGTCTATGCCGCCATAATCATCGACGGTTCGTACAACGGCGCGACAGGAAAACATCCCAGCCTCGGCATAAATCCTGAGAAAGCCGCGCGATCCCTTCGAGCCTGGTATCTCTGCATGGCGCTCTATCCTTGGCTCACCCTCACCATCCGCGCGTCGGTCTGCGTCCTGCTCTTCCGCCTCACCCCAAGGAGGTGGCACCGGCTAGTCATCTGGATCAACCTCATATCCTCGGCCGTGTTCTCAACCGGTTTGTTCTTCATTCTCGTCTTCCAGTGCAGTCCTCCGCGATACTTCTGGAGGCAAGCCTACGGGGAGAACGGGTACTGCCACAACAAGTTGATCGTTACCTACGGGACGACCGTCTATAGCGTTCTTTCGGCTCTGTCAGATTGGTGCTTGGGGCTTTTGCCGATTGCGATTCTCTGGTCGGTCCAGATCAACCGCCGCACGAAAGCGGCTATTGCGGGTCTTCTGAGTCTTGGTATGGTGTAAGTATCGACTCGACGATTTTCTCGTCCCCGGGATTGCCTTGATTCTGATCGATGTGTGTTCCTGCAGTGCCGGTGTCGTCCTTATTGTGCGCACAAAATACGTCACACGCTTAGAACCGGGCTTGCTCTTCCTCTATGAGTCAGTGTGAGTGAATCCAAGACCTTGCTCTCTTTTAGCGTCTTTTCTAATAGTTTCGATGGCAGCGACGTTGCGGTTTGGTCGTTGATGGAACCTTCTCTCGGCATTACCGCTGCCTGCGTTGCCACATTCCGACCGCTATTCAAGGGCTTTGGATTCGGTTGGAGCACGCGGAGAAGAGGCCTCTCAACTCATTACCAAGTTCCTAGGCCGCGGGATACTTTTGGCCCCATCAGTCCCCGAGCAGCAGGTTTTAGCTCTACCTTTGGAGCCATTACTGAGAAGAGCGATCACGATGGTGGGTCAGAGAGGGAACTGACCATTCTAAAGACAGTTCAAATAGAGGTTACGTCTACGAGTGAAGGACGTCACAAGTCGGTATCGTTGACTCCAAGCCAAAGTACGTTTGGGAGGGACTCAAATGAATTGCCCGAATTGCCCGGGAGGGCTCTCTCTTATGATGGAACGTATCAAATGGAACAGATGGATATGAAAGTGTATAATAATAGGACAACGGTTTAGTATGAAATTACGAATTCATGAACACACTCGACGGGTTAAGTGAACTGCAGAGCAGTATAACTAGGTACTACCCAACGGCTTATCCCGCCCTTTTACTTTGTTTCCTCTTCTGCAACTTTCGTGTCTTCCGGCCACGGCATCACCGTTAACCCTGGCCACACCGCCAGCCACCTTGAGACCTTCTTCTCATATGCCTGTCGCGAGCCCAAAACCGGGACAGGCCTGACAACCATGTTAAATACATCCGATAGACCCCCGGGCGCATATATCTTCCACGAACCGTCATCCATTAAACGGACGCCGTGTTTCGCCGAACCGGTGACCCACGTATCGATCGCCGCCTCCGTCGACGTGAACGGCTGTGGACCCTTGACGCCAAACAGCTTCTCATACCACAGGTGCACACGCGCTTGGTTGCGGATCTCCACCTTGACGCCCAGATCGGCGAAGAGCTCCGCGCCGGCCCGGATCACGGCGTCTTCGGCCTCCCAAGAAAGGTCCGACGTGTCGCAGTAGATGAGGTCGTAGTCCGAGATGCCAGACGCGGGCGGCTTGTCTGTCAGGACATTCCAGATCGTCTGGGAGATACAGCCGGCCGCGAGATACCAGCCCGGGAGGTTAAGGGTGGCAGCGCGCTTGAGGACTTCGATCAGTGTTGCGTTGTGCTCGAGCATCACCCTGAATTGGACTATTTGCTCGTCGAGAGGAAGCTGGCCTGGATTCATCTTGCTCAAGCAAAGTATAGGCGAATTTTTAAGAGGCCGTAACGTTTTACCAACGATTTGATAGGATCCGCTAGCAGACAATATTTATTGATTTAGTCGACCCGATGGAGCTGCGACTACTATGGGTGTTCTCGGGCCATTCGCTTTGTGATGACCCGATCGAAAAAGTTCAAATTGACCTCTGCTGCCTGCTTATTATCTTGTCACATAACACCGGATTTTCTCGGGTGCGGGGTTATCGGATCCCTCATTTCACCTCTTTAATACGTCGCTCACTCTTGTTTCTCGCCTTGCCAAGATGAGCACAGCGCAAGATTCCCAACAGGTGCTCTCGCACAAAGAGCTCTACCAGACTCTTAAACCCAACCAAACACGGGTTTTGAGGATCCATCCCTCGACCAACGCCGAGTCCGAGATAAAATGCGACCTCGTCATCGTGACTCTTGCGCAGAAGATGGGCGCCACTTCGGCAGACGGCGATGGCAGGACTGCCATCCCTTATGAGACCCTCTCCTACACTTGGGGCGGGCCAGGCGTACCGGAAACCATATCGCTCAATTCCATGGCGTATCCCGTATCGAAGAATCTCCATGATGCGCTGCGGCACATCCGACTGCCTGGCAAGGAGAGATATCTATGGGCCGACGCGTGTTGTATCAACCAGCAAGATATAGAAGAGAAAGAAATCCAGGTCGCCATGATGTTCAATATTTACTTGAAGGCCTCTCAAACGGTCATTTGGTTCGGCCTGCCTACGCCGGAAGATGCCAAAGTCTTTCAACTCATCGGGTCTAGCAACTCTACGGATGCATATGAGCGCAGTGAAGCCTGTCGAGACCCTGAGACACGCGCCGCAGCGAGAAACTTTATCGAGACGAAGCCGTGGTTTCAGCGGACGTGGGTTCGCCAGGAAGCACACGCCTCACGCAAAATCGTATTGATTTGCGGACCGCATTCGTGCAGTTACAAGGCCTTTGAGCGGACCATGGACGAGTTGATACCGGACATGGCCGACCCTTTGACCAGCTTCGACCCCCATCGCGATCCGTCCGAGCCAGTCCATAGAGCCAAGATGATTTACGCCCTCTTTAAGAGGGATTGTGACACGTACCATTTTCCCGAGAAGCAAATGGAGGACATGTGGTTTCACCTGATCATGAGGAGCACGCTTTACGACTCGACGCTTCCGCACGACAAAGTGTACGCCGTGCTGGGCATCGTGGCCAAAATGACCAAACGCGGAGGGCAAAAGTGGCACGTTGACGTCTTGGACTCGACCGAAGCCTTTCCGGGAATCGACTACTCGAAGTCCGTCTCGGTGGTGTATCAAGATTTCGTCAAACACGCCATCAACACCAGCGGCCACCTCGGCTGTCTGTCGATATTCCAGGACCGCGAAAAGGTCGTGAGCGACGACGGCAACCTGCCGTCCTGGGCGATTGACCTCCGACGTAATGCTCCCCGATTCAAAGTCCCCCTCGAGATGTACAGTCTCAGCCGTTCGTTGAAAAATAGTCTGATTGACCAAAACTACGACGACCACGGACGCCTCCGTTTACGGGGTCGGCGCATGGGCACCATTTCCTCCGTCGACTCTCCATGGAAAGACGGCCTGCAGCGCGAAGTGTCGTGGCGGTTCCGCAGCGGAGGTCTGGAGAGTTGCTTCTCGACGAACGACCGGTGGTTCCCCAAAGAAGGTAACAAGGGGATGGAAGAGACTTTCGAGATTCTGGAGAAGCTCTGCTCTTACGTTTGGGTCGAGGTGGCACCGACTCCGGGGAGGCTGTACGCGGAGTTATCCCGCGACGGCTTCGAACAGTTTTCTGAAGAGAAGCACCGGTGTTTTGCTTTCGCATCGCATCAGGTGTGGGAAGGCGATCTGATTGTTCATTTATTCGGGGCCGATGTGCCATTCCTCCTTCGATTTGTTCAAGAGGGTGAATACATGTTTCTGGGACCAGTCATATTGATCCTAGGGCGCGTCAAGTGGCTGAAGGACAGAGAGGTGTTTCGTTACTCCATGGCGGACCACGACCCACGAGGAGGTTCGGAATTTTATGTGCTTGTTTAGTAGTCTCTTGCATTAGCAGCCCATGGAAAACAGAACACTCTATACTAGGACTAGTTAGGGGTGGGACGGATGAATCCCTAGAATATTGGACGATTGCTGAGAGTAGGCCAGCCTTCAATTTCGTAAGTCTGGGCTGGGTTTAAATCTGTAGCTACCCCTGGAAATTATGCGGAGAGTTCTCTAGATTCTCCAAGGCGAGTCCCCAGAAGATTCCCGGAGCGCAACTCCGCCAGGCCGACCCTTACTTGATGCGGAATACCGCCAACCAAACACCAAATTAAGTTCACATCCGATGAACGACAGCGAGATTCTGCGTTTCATTAATACACTAAATCGTATTTTCACTAGCCTTGCTTTCTCTCAAGGCCCATCCCATATTTTGGCCAGTTCGCCATGGCTAATGCCGTCTTCGTCTGCGGTGCCACCGGAACCCAAGGGGGTGCTGTGGCCCGACATCTCCGACAGGCTGGCATCCCCGTCCACGCTCTAGTCCGAGATCCCAGCAAAGCCAGCCAGCTTAGAGATATTGGCATAACCATCTTTCCAGGCTCATACGACGACGACAAAGCCTTAGGAGATGCCATCAAAGGGTGCAAATCGGCGTTCCTCAACTTCACCCCATCTTTCACTGATCTCACCGAGGAGCTCCATCACGCAAAGGCCGTCCTCGCCGCCTCCAGGAATGGTGGAGTCCAGCACATCGTCTATTCAAGTTCATTTGGGCTCGACGAAGAGAAAGATACACGTCCAGGATTAGACCCGGGCGGGATTGTAGCGAAGGTCTACAAAATCAAGAAAGATATTATTCATGAAGTTGCCAGTTTCGACTCGTACACTATTTTACGGCCTGCCAAATTTCTGACCGATCTGATCGGACCCCGAGCCGCTTGGTTCGGAGATCTCGCTAGGACAGGGATCTTCGAAACGGCTCTGCGTCTAGGCGAAACCAGCCCCTACGTCGACCCCAACGATATCGGCGCCTTTGCAGCCGCGGCTCTCCTAGACCCAAAGAAGTTTGCAGGGCATCGGGTCGACGTGTTCACCGCCATGTTGACACCCGAGGAGCTGATCTCCACGTTGGCCAAGACTATTGGGAAGAAGATGAGTGTTCGCTACTTGTCCGGGGATGAGTTGGAAGAGAAGAAGAAGACCAATTTGTTCCTCGAGGCTCAGATCACGATGAGGGATACGAGTGCGATGGCGGATATGGACCTTGTGAGATCTTGGGGGGTTCCGTTAGGGTCGTTCCAGGCGTTTTTGGAGAGGGAGGAGAAAGATTTGGAGGAGACTTATGCCCAACTTGATCCCGGGCCTTAGCCTCGGACGGCGGCTGTGCTTGGCTTTGATGCTGGGAAAGCCAATGAATCACAAGGGACTTTGTAAATTACCTGGTAAGCCTTACTACATGTCACATAGATACGGAGGAAGCGTTCACAAAAAAATTGGATGTTTAAACGAAAGTAGGGAAACGGCCTGCGTTCTCTGCATTGTCCTTATTGCTGGCATCTCTTCATAAACTCCGCCCTATTATAGCATCCTAAGCGGCCCCTCGCCAAAGTCCCCGGCGCGGCAAGCCCATCATGACGCGTGACTTCCAAAGGTCTCATCCGATCATGGCTTCGAGATTGTCTAGCATGCCCTGTGGAGCGCTAAGGCGGCCAACAATGGCATCAACCTCCTCCGGGGAGAAGAGGCTCTCCCAGCAAATGTGGTTCCTCACAATGGCGTACAAAGCCACAAGACCCGAGTCGGGCTTCCACATGCCACGCTTTAACGAGTTTAGAAGCGCCTGGGGGTCAAGGAGTATGAATCTATTCACCTCTGGGTTGTCGGGCCAATTGGGATCAAAATCAGGACCCAAATCGAGGGAGTAGGAGGCTTTGACGCCGGCTTCGAACTGTCCAACAAAGACCCCGGACTCCGCGTCCCTCTTGTTCGCGTAAGACACTATCCCGTCTATATGAGCCAGACCCTGCACCTGTTCCACCATACCTGGGTCTAGCTCCTTCGCCGTCTCTCGGATGAGAGCTTGCCGAAATGTCTCACCCGCCTGGACGCCACCGGAGGCAAACTGATCAAACTTGCTTGGGTACATTAAGTCTTCCGAAGAGCGAACTTGGACCCACATGTTGGCCCCGGAAAAGATGGTCAGGTGCGCACCGGCCTGGTAAATCCCAATGTGAGCCCCGATACAGTCGGGGATGTTGACATCAGGATGGGCGCCAGTAGCGTTGATATACGCCCTACTTCCTCCGTTAACCCATTCCTCGATGTCTGGGAAGTTTTCCATCGTTCTTTCGTCGCAGGCGAGGCCAAGTAGTCGCTCGCTGACCACACTTGGATGTGCCGACTGCGATACAATCTCGCGAAGCGTGTGATTAAAGCCGTATTCCGACCAAGGCATTGCTCGAGCAACGTCTTCAAGGACGAGGCCACACTTCTCCAACTGCCCGTCCTCATTTGGAAGGTAGAGCCAAAGAACCATGATACTATCGAAACTCGCGTAGCGGCTGCAGTTGGCAACGTAGTCTTTAACGATTGAGAAAGCGGAGTCAGACATTGTACCGCGTGTAACGTTATCCTGTCGGGGTAATGTGGATGTCGGGTTCCTGGGATTGGGGGAGTTTGGTTTGTATCGAGCCTGCGTAGTAGAGATGAACTCGGAGCAGTGTAAAGTTGAGAAGGTTCTTGTTGGGTAATTCGGTAGTTGTTTCCACTATGTTGTAAGGAGGGCGAGGTGTAGGAGTGGTGCTCGTTTTTTTTTATATGTTGCAGTCAGTATTCATGAAGTTCGTGGTAAGTGATATTAATAGGAACTGACACAACAGTGTCCATGGGAACACTATCCATTCACGAGCCTCTGGCAACGTGAATGGGAGATGGAGCAAGAGTTTTCATCGGATTAGGACAACCGGCTGGGGCCATTGTTCTTTCTTTCCCCATTGTCCTACCTTCTCCGTCGAATCCTTCGTTAGACTTGATTCTTCCCGAATCACTGGCCCTTGAGGACAATAACTTCTTGTCCTGTGGTATAATATACATTGTCTGCCGTTTCATTGATTACAGGTACATTCTCCACGGAGGACACGAATCTCTGGCGAGTCACGGAAGTACCAGAAAGAAGATTCTAAGGGGGACAAAAACCTCGCAGCGGAGGCGACGGAGGCAGGGGAGTGCGTAGTTGGCGCGGTGTAGAGCTGTAATGAGGGCTAGACACGGCGGCTTGAGCGTTGAGATGAATGAAACCCATGAAGTTGACTGGCAAATATTCTTTCTACATTTGACAAACGCGTCAAGACAATGAGGACCGTCACATAATTCAAGCCTCACAAGAAGAAAGGCGTAGTTTGCGAGAGAACCGGAGTAAGATACTCTTCTCTAATCAATCCCGTTTATATTGCTAATGGAATGGCAGAGGCTGCAAAGCTAACACGAACCAACAGAATCTGGGGTCAGAGCGTACCGCGAAGGTCGTGGCGCATACGGGATTTCCGGGCCAGTCCTTGATGACGATAGCCGCTCCAGCCGTGGGCATGCTTGGACTCGTCCTTAGGTTTTAGCGCTCTTGAGTTGCCATTTCGTTAATTCTTTATTAATTCACTTTTGAGTATGCAGGCGATGAATGTCCAGTTAATGCTAACGCACATTATAAGGTCTTTTATCTAGTTTATGTATGGAACAGTTCTAGTGACACCGAATCAGAGTAAACAAAATCAGTCTGTAAAGACAATCCATCACATCGGCCAAACGAGTTCTAAAAGTTGTTTGCAATTCCCGGCCAAATAGCCTCCAACTTCCTCTCTAGCTCAACCCAAACCCGCCCCTGGACAAGCATTCCTTGTTCGGTGAGAAGAAAAGAAGCCGGATCTTTCACTTTGCATTCGCTGAGATATTTCCCATGCGCTCCGGCGCCCTGGGCACCGGCATGGACGAGTGCTCGGCTTCCCTCTTCCGTGGACCTGGCAAGAATGGCCATCATCATTCGAAAGCCTCGCGAGTCCAAGCTATCGGTCATATCACTATTTTCGTCAGAACCGTGCCTCGCTCAGTCATGGATAATTCAAGTCATAGTCAAAACTTACGAGTGGCACAATCCTGGATTCACCGTACTAAGTGTCACGGGGAATATCGATGCCGGGTACTTGTCCGCTAGGTGTCGCACGCACATAACTTGCATAAGCTTCGAGACACCGTACTGGTCCTGGCCATCCTTGTCTACCCTTTCCTTGTTGTTCAAGGTCGAGAATATCTTGCTCTCTGGCACCGATGCCAGGTCGAACTTGACTGAACGGTGAGCCTCGGACGTAACCATCGTGAATGTCGGTCGCGTCCCAGTTTCGGTTGCGGTTGCTTTAAGCTTAGGAAGGAGAAGCCCCAGCAAAAGAAAAGTCGACACGACGTTGACCGTGATAGCCGAATCATCCTCTTCGACCAAGACGTATTTGGTAGGATTGAGGCCGGCGTTGGCGATGACGATGTCAAGGCGCTCCAGTTCACCATTTACCTTGTTCGCAAAGGCCTTGACGCTTTCGTAGCTTGCCATGTCGAGCTTCCACACCTCGATGACACCCTTGGCGCACTGGGTTGTGGTCTCGATATCTTCCTTGACAGAGGCACCTTTTTCGAGGTTCCGGACTGCGAGGATAAGCTTACCAACGCCGAGACGGGCATAGTGACGGGCAGCTTCCTTGCCTAGACCCGAGCTGCTGCCCGTTACGATGACCGTCTTGCTGGCGTACGACTCGGTGGGCGACGGGAGTTTCACGAACAGCTGGCTGTGGAGGAAGTGGCGGAAGTCGGAGGCAGACATGGTGGCTGTTGGTGGAGAGATGGATTCAACAATGGAAGCAAGAAGAGGCAGTGGGACAACTAACAGTAAGACTAATTACTCGAGATGTCTTCATTTGAGTTGAAGATGCCTGGCCTCCGTGGTGTTTAAGTAAGTGCTGATGGGCGGAGTTCCGACTTGGCGATCCCGCCATAAAAATTGCAGCATGATCGCAATTATAACCAGCCTTAGTATCGCAATGGTACACAATGACCCCCTACCACTAGATTTACTTACCCCGTGACTGGTTTGACAATACTAGCTGGCGACTTCCTGTAAAATAGGGGTATTGAACCGAGTCCGATTCCCCGGCTCTCGGGTCGACCTATCCCCCAAAGAGCGGACGTTTTGCAGAACACTTTCGACCGATTCAGATTGAGATGTAGACAAACGATACCGAGGCTCGCTAGCCTAACTGACTATTTGCTTTGGTACCTTCGACTACTTCGTCGATAATTGCATCGCGGACAAGCCCTCAAAACCGAGCCACCCGATGCGTTTTCCAATTTCGTTGCCTAGATTATTAGACTTCTGGGAGGATGAGATGACATAGTAATTTATAGTATGGTAGGCGAAGAGAAGGATAGACAGGTGGACAGGTGGATAGGTTTTGCAAGACTGTTGGCCCCAATGAACTGAAATTGAAATAAAAAATTCCATACAACGTAGTAACGAGATTTGGTGGACCATAGGTCTACAGAAACCACTGACACAGGCATTGTGCATTTTTGAAGCTATATACAGGAAAAAACCAAGAGTAAAAGCCCTAGATGAAAGATCTGGCCATCGTCGACTTCGATCTGCATAGAGAGGAGGGTTAGTGTCAATCTCAGGAGAATTCGATACATTGGGGGATTCTTCGAAGCCGCAGAACTGATAAACATACCCAGTGTGATAAGTACTCATGGATAGACACGTTCAAACCTTAAGCTTGGGACTGGGAAAGGGGTATTAGGCTTCCCATCGGCGCTCAACCACGGCGGGAGCCTCCTCGCCATCATGTTGTTCCTCCTCACCTTCCTCTTCATCTTGGCTCTCCTCGAAGTCCGGGTCCTCCTCCACTTGGCCCTCCTGTTCTTCTCCATCTCCCTCCTCCTCCTCGACCTCCTGGTCGTGTTCTAGCTCGCCCTCCTGCTCAAGATCTTGCTCGTCTTCAACAGCACGAATGGCAAGGAACTTGGCATCGATATCGGATTCGTCGTCATCCTCGACAGCGAAGTCGGCGAGATCACTGGGGACATCACCCAGGTCGAGGTCGTCCTGGTCAAACTCGTCGAGGTTGATGTTGTCAATGTCGACGTGGTCAATGTTAAGAGCGTCAACGTCTGTGAGGGCGGCATCATCGCGGGGGATGGTCATGGCGGAAACCGCAGAGGCGGTGAAAAGGAGGCCGACGGAAAAGAAGGTGAGCTGCATTTTTGCGAGAGTGAATGTAGTTTTTGAGGATGAAGAATGTATGAAGGAGCGAGGTTGAAGTGATAACGATTTTGTTTGGATGCTGTTCTCTTGATTGACTTCTTGGCCCGAAATCGATAATCACCGAAAGGCAATCACGGTTTATATACACAATTTCAACCTGAGACTGGAAGCCGTTCATCGCACACATCACATCCACGAAGCACCTAACTTCCCATCCAGGACTTCGTTCCCCATCGCGGAGACGTGCCGTAAGCATCGGTCACTGAATTCTTTCGGCAGAGCCGTTTTACGTCGTAGCCCTAATCTCACGATGCTAAGAATGAGAGACTGGCCCAAAGATAGATCTGAGGTTGACATTGATAGTGGGTCGGCTTGCCCTTCGCAGACATGAAACGTCTATCTTACCATCATCTGATCTTGTTCTCGGATGCATCTACCTCCAGGGCTCAGGGATTAATTGCTCCGCGGCTGGATTGCTTACAATTCAGTTTAGTGTACGAAGTATTCCGCGACGTAACGTCCGACCTAAGGGACGAATTCGATGCGGAAACGCAGGTTCGTGCTGAAAATCATCGCAGAAACGTGGCGCAGTCTCCCGCTGTGCGGACAGCGCAATGAGAGCTTCGATTTTGGACGCGGGGCGGGAAGATGGGCTCTCATAGGTCATGACGCCGAAGCGACTGTGGCTGTGGGAGATCAGGATCAATGCATGTGTTTTCTAATTTGGGAAATCGGTGGATATTTTCAGATATTTCCAGGGTGACATTGGTGAGCGACCGTGAGCCGAATCAGGGGATCGACAGGCGCGATTATTTCTATTCTAAGCGCATCCGAAAAGGGTGCCAGACCAAAATGGATTCTCCTCTAGATTCGCGAGAGATCAACGCCTTGACCTGGGTCACCTGGCCAGGCTCTGGAACATCTTTCGCAATTGATGTCGGGGGCAATGTTGAAAGTTAGAGTCTACTTCGTGGTCCATGTCGGGACTCTGGACGAGGATGCCAGGCCTAGCCAAAAGCCACAGATGTAGGAGCACGGGCATGCTTTGTCGAGGCACGTTAAAAATCCGAGGAGGCAGTCTCCAGATAATCATCAAGCCCTGCGCTTCGCATTCACCCGCGCTTATCCCTCTCCTGTCTGGCGTGGTGTGGTCATCCGAATAGCTCCTGCACACAGCCACCCCGAGCCTACCGAACCCCAAATTTGGAAAACCCGCTGATTCCACTGGAGCGAAGTCTCCAATGCATGTCATTGTTTCTTCCCACATTTTCTATTGTTATGAATTTGGTAGTATTCGAATAATGCGTTACTTCCCCGTCCACGGACCCGTCCTATATCAAGGTTCTCGGTCCCACCCCGACCCCTGGCCTGACAGGGAGACAAAACAGAGACGGGTCATCATTCTTTGACTGTCCATCGTCCAGCTCCGTCTAGCTCCGTCTCGAGATCTGCTTTCAGTTTAGCACCTTTCCAATTTTAGGCCTCAACAATTCCCCTGACCGTCAGCAAAAATGGCGAACCAAGCAACAAACAGTCTTGCGAGAGTATTTCACGAGCTCGAGGCCTATCGATATCCCGGCTCTCGGAATCATCAGCATGGTGAATTGACGCCAAGAACGTTCAATCTCGTCATCGAGGTGGACATGCCAGCGACGGCCCCTGCGCATCCAGGGCAGGGCAGTAATACAGTCGTCATCGCTACGACGGTGGAATACGTCAAACGCCCATCGGTTAGGAAAGAGAAACGTGTTCACTTCGCTCCGATAATTCACTGCGATGATTCGAGCGTCGGATTGTTAAGAGGCGAGTTTGGGTCGGTGGATGAGACGGGCATGGTCAGGTGGCATTTTCCGAGTCGAACCTCTCGGCATTGGCGACTCGCAGGGAATATGCAGCGTCTCTTTGCGAGGAAACTGTTCGCATCGATCGCGCATAAAAGGGAGTCGAGAAGACTGTTCCTAGCACCGCAAATGCATTGCGAAAACTGCACTGGGTGAATCCGGGAAACATGGACCAGAAAACAAACGACTCTGAAGGCCATCATCGAAAATTGCGCTGCCAGGTACAGGGCTTCTAAAAGCACAAGATACCAAGCATGACACTGCGTGGATATCGGACCCGCTCCATCGCCCGCCCTCGAAAATCCTTTCCTGTGCGATGCCAATGCCAACATTCACTACAACCCTTCGGTGACAGTCTTGGCGGTCACCAAGGCGTAGAAGTTGTCATTGGTCGTGAGAAATATCTCTCCCCGTCTTGGTTCGACCATGCCAATTCATCCGTGACGGGGGAGACACTTGCGCGCCCTCTGGCCACTCCCACTCCGGATTCGGAATGTGAAGGTCGGAGGCATGGATGCCGAGACTCGACGATTCTTATGTCTGCTGGATGATGGTTTTCTCATTCGGGATTCTGTTCCTGGGGTGAACATTCACTTGGCCCCAGACCAAGACCGCGCTTATGTGTATTTACAAGGATGGGTATGAGGAATATGAGGAATGTGAGTGTATCCGTGATGTCTCGTTAAGAAACAAGTGGCTGTAAAAAGGATCCAGTCGTGCTCATGTCCGTAGTGGCTGGTGTCATTTTTTTTGCTCTTTTTTTTGTCGACGTATGTTATCTAGATAATAGTCAGGCACCTCCAACCGCATCTCTAGCCTAAGATCTCTAGAACAGAAATCGAATTTTTATCTCTCCTTGAGGCGGCGAACATAGTTAAAGAGTACAGAGGCAAGCTATTTTGGTGAAATGGCCTGTAAACGTCAATTACCAATTTAGAAGCTTCCCAGATACCCTTCTCCACTGCCATGACTCCTGCCCAGAAAGAGTGTAATATACGCCCGCCAACAGACCTACGAATTAGCGAGCACGAGTACCAGAATGTCTATCCTCGGATGGTAATAGCCGAGGTGTAGCTCCTGGAGTCGTTGGCAGGCGTAGATCAGGAATCGTGCTGTGAATCCTATTCTTCTCAAGCTCTTCTAAACCGGATCGACGGATTAAACAGCGCATCCCACATCAGCCACCAGTTGGGAGAGGACTGGCTACCATATTGTTGCATGATCTAGACCACTCTGAAGTTTAGAGTTTCTTAGTGCAAGTCCATGAACAGATCTTGATGCCCAAAACGCATGCTTGACCTGGGAAAGGAAGGAACCAAATTCTCAATTAGGACAATCCAATCTTCCCAATGCCGGCCCGGTCCTTTTTCCCGACACGTTCCTCTCCCACAATCCTGTCCGAGGTTCATGGTAGATTAGGAGGCAATCATGCTCTACTTTGGCTCTCTTGCAAATAAGGCGTGATTCTTCTGAAGCTAGAGGAAGGCCCAAGCCCGGAACTTTTCCCGCTCTGCCGTCTTGGACCTCGTGCTTTGGCCATGGCACAGGACCTTGGGTCATACGTTATATCGGGTCAAGGTCCTAAGGATGAAGTTCTGTGGATGAAATCTCCTCTTTCAACTAACAGGAATGGAGTGCTTGAATCTGAATAAAATCCCCGCTTGTCAGTTCTGGGTTCGGGCCGGCAAGTGCCGGAATCTCGCGATCACCACCATTTCATCATGAATCTAGAAGCAGCGCAGGGGCTTCGTCCATTTGGCCTAGGTATGCACAGGGAAGTGCCCCGGCTGCCATCAACTCCGACCTCACGTGGAAATCACCTCGGATGATCCAAAAATAAATCAGTCGTACACAAGTGTTCAGGTCAACCTGAAGAGGGGCGATGTACCACTTGAAAATAGGGCCCATCAGAAACATGTCGCGAGCGAGCACTTTCAACCTAGCCTAACTGCCGAAACGGGAGCCAATTGTTCTTGATGTAATCTGCTCATCGACTAACGGATTTCAGACGGCAGGCAATAATAATAAACTTTGTAAAGTCTTTCCCCCACCCACCCGTCACGTATAATACCACCCACTTTGGAGCCTGCGCCAGTTAGTATCATTCAATTGGCAACGTGTTCACCATGTCTCACATAAAGAGGTTCTTCGTGCGGGCACCTGGCGTGAAAGCCATCCTAGAGTCTGAGTGTCTGCGAAACAGAGACAGGACGAGAGTTGGCCAAAGTTTGACCTAACGTGCGCCGGCCTGGGTCTTGCCGCTTCAATCCCTGGATTTGCTGAGACTACGCCAGATACGGCCACGGCCCTTAGCTGCAGTAGCCAGATTCGGATCTGCGAGATTCCCGAGCAAACTTTATTCACGATTCGACTTCCTTGGCATATACGTCATAACTGAGACACATTGCGGACAAGGGGTGACACTGGTACCTCTTTACTGTGTGCTTGGCGAGCTGTTGGCAGGCAGGCGACCCTGCCGTGACTCTCCTCCGCTTCAGGCGAGACGTCAAAACGGACCAAACAGGAAGATGGCAAATGGAGAAATCCCACATTATTTGATGATTTGGTGACGGGGGAATGTTCCTCAAGACAGAGCCGACACTAGCATCTTTGTTGCTCATTCGTGTTCGCGTAGACTAGAGCTCTAAGATACGTGGGAACGGAGATCGGGAAGGCTAAAGGAAAATAGAGGAAAAGTTTAATCCACACAGATCGGACGAGGGAATCGCGGGTCCGAGTATGGAGCTGCGATTGACTCTAGAGGAGCGTGATTGGGACACAACCTGCAGACATACCCACTCCACACCAGGCCCGGAGCTCTTGAACCACTTAGTTTGTGCCTTGAAGAGAAGGTATTTGCGTATGTGGCTGGTTGATAATACGAGCTTGGAACATCGAAGGCTAGGGAAATTCATGATGATAGCCGATGAGTGCCGGATCAGGCTCCGATGCCCTCTGCTGCTGCCGTCTACTCTGTTCTTCCTGTCCAACGAGGTCCAAAGAAAATGGACTTGACTCTCTATAAAAGGAGGTTCTGTCCAGGTTCTTTTGTGTCTTCCTGTTGGTCCAAAATATCCATTGCCAGCCATCACAGTCACAATTTATAACTTTATACTCTCTTTACATATAGCTTTGATTACGCTCGCTCTATAAGATGCAGCCAAAGGCTCTACTTGCCATCTTGGCCACCGCCTCGCTTTCGACGGCAGCGGTCTTTCCTCGCGGAGGGAATGCCGGAATTGCCGCCCATGAGGGTTTCGTTAAAAAGGTAGCTCGTCACCAATATTGGCGCCGACAAGAGGACGAGACCACTCTTGAGGAGACTCCTCCCGCCGATACTGCTCCGGTCGATGAGACTCCACCGGTGGAGACTGCTCCTGCCGAGACTCCTCCTGTTGAGACTCCTCCTGTCGAAACTCCTCCTGTTGAGACTCCTCCTGTCGAGACTCCCCCTGCCGGGACGCCTCCTGCCGAGACTGCTCTAACCGATGAGACTCCTCCCGTCGAGAGTGCTCCTGTCGAGACTACTCCTGATGCGACTACTCCCGACGAAACCGCTCCTGCCGAAACCACTCCTGACCAAACCACTCCTGATGAGGCCACTCCCAATGAGACTGCCCCTGGCAACACAACTCCCGGTGGTGACGTGACCACCACCGAGGAGGATACTACTACCGAGCCCCCTAAGCCATCGACTAGTGAAGAACCCACCACTAGCGAGAAGTTAACTACTAGTGAGGAGACCGCTCCCACTACGACTAGGAACGGGCCTTCATCTACCCCGACCAGCACTAGCGCTCCTCCTCCACCCGAACCTACAACGGTTACCGCCACCAAAACCGTCACACCCCCTCTCCCTCCCCCTCCGCCCCCGACCCCGGTCACAAAGATCACTATCATCATCCCCAACCCCGTCACTATCACCGTGCTTCCCAACCCCGCCATTGTCACCGTGGTCCCCAAGCCTCCCCCTAACGTCCGCCCCCCTCCCTACTGGGTCGTGAAGAACTACACCCGGACCTGCAACGCAGTCGATACACGTTGCAACTACCTCTTCTGGATCGAGACTCACAACGACCCTTGGAAGCCCTTCCCCCTCGGCAAGTGCAACTACACCGTCGAAGCTAGCCCTGGTGTTCGCGCCAGTCGACAGAGCGTTACCGATGTTCCGTGCGAGGGAGGCTTCCGAGCCAGCTCTGCTTGGAGCGGACAGTTTGGCCCGGGCAATGGCTTTACGACGTATGGCGTTACCAATTATGTTGGTATCATCTGGCCCGCCTATGCGGATTGGCGGGTGAAGAATAATACACCTGTTAAACCGGATCAACTTTACTTTCCTCTCTGGTTCTAAGGGGGCAGGGTGCCTGGAGTCGACTGGCGTTGGAATGGGCGATGGATCCGCGGTTACACCATCTATCCAACACCACGGTACAGGCTGAAAACACCTGGCGAAAGATACTCACTGTCCAAGTGAGGCAAGCAGATTGGGGAATCAGTACATGGGTGTATATAAAAGAAAATATAAGCTCCAAGTTTTCGAGTACCAGTCTTAAGACTCATGAATATAGCCACCATCGATTGATACAAACTTATAACCTCAACTCACTCAAACGTATGGTGTATGTAAATCATCCAGGTAAAGGGAACATAATTGCAGCCGGCGTCAATACGGCAAATATATTCTAGTACGTGGACGGTACGGCGCATTAGACTATTCAATACTCGTCATCTCTATCAAGACAAGAGCTCCCTTAGCACGGCACAGGTTGCATCACCAATTTCCACAGTCGTGGCTTCGCCGCCCATATCTCTAGATCGGATTTCCAATCCCCCTGATTCTTTGGAATCAAAAACGCGAGCCACGGCCTTCTCAATAGCCGACGCCTCCTCCGCCAAAAGGCACGAATACCTCAACAGCATGGCCAAGCTGAGAATCTGCGCCGCCGGATTCACCAAACCCTTCCCGGCGATGTCAGGAGCGCTTCCGTGGACCGGCTCGTAGATACCCTTGCATCTGTCACTTCCCGGAATTCCCGATAAACTGGCGCTCGGAAGCATTCCCAGACTCCCAACGATGCCGCCGGAAATGTCCGACAGGATGTCTCCAAAGGTGTTGTCCGTGTGTATCACGCCGTTGAACCCGCGGGGATTCTTGACCATGAGCAGAGCCATACTGTCGGCTAACTGATGCCGCAGCTCGACATCGGGGAACTCGCGGTCGAATACCTCCTGGGTGACGCGTCGCCAAAACCGGCCGCTTGCGAGGACGTTGGCTTTATCAGCGCTCCACACGACAGCCGGGCCTACCCCTCCCATGCCATCTCCATTCCGGCCGAGCATACGGGCCACGGCCGCGCTGACGCGAGCGCAACGCTCCACTTCTGGTGCCGTATACACCCAGAGATCAGATGCACTCGTTGGCGTCTCGGTCTTCTCGCCGAAGTAGGCACCGCCGCAGTTCTCGCGAACGATGGTGAACTTGGTGCCTTGAACAATGCCCGGCTTGAGAGGCGATGCATCGATTAACGAGGGGACTAACATCTCGCAAGGGCGGAGATTGGCAAATGCGTCCAGTTTCTTGCGGAGGTTGAGGATGCCTAGCTCTGCGCCGGGTGAGCAGTGTGCCCACTCGGGGCCACCCACGCTTCCGAGAAGAACGGCGTCGCTTTCGCTCGCCCGGGCTAAGGCTTCCTCTGTTATGGGGACGCCGTGCTTATCGATACTGGATCCGCCGATGAGATCGGTGAGTCTTGTGAATTTGAGGGTGGGTCGGCACTCTTCGATCACGTCTAGCACTTTGAGCGCTTCGGCCATGATCTCGGGGCCGACATGATCGCCGGAGAGAACGAGAATTTGAAAAGTAGTAACACTCATCGTGTCTGTTGAAGATACACTGAACAGGAGATCAGACTTGCATCAACCGTCTAGTTCGTCGAGTCGGTAATGACTCGTTATCGCTGTGTAAATAATATCAACATCAGCAACTCGAATTATCAACAATTGCTACTCCGAAGTTCGGACTGCCTTCCATCAAGGAGACGAGACGTCAATCCTTGCCAAGCATCACCGGTGGCTCCCATCTCACCCAACCTGCGCCGTTGCAACTTGCAAGTCAGCGGTACCTCCGGAGCGTGCCACTTGTAGAAATGGCAATTTCCGGGCGCCACTCCAAACTCGGGAGATGCTCAACTCGTCCTAATCCAAACTCAGACTAGGTTCTTTTCCCCGCACGTAGAGGTTCTGGAATCTGGAGTATGGGAAGACAATGGTAGCTTGAAAGTTGGTAGACCTGGGGCTGAGAGGAGAGAGGAGGCAGGAGATCATGGCGAGGTCCGGTAATTGCATGTAAAAAAAACAGGAATGACCACCTCGTCAGACCATCCGACACCTCTCCCACCATTGTCCTGCCATCCACGACGATCAAATCTCTCTCATTCGCGCGTTCCACATCCTTTCCCGTCCCCATTGTCCCATCCTTGTTCATTTTTTTTCTTCCTTTTTTTCTTACAAAATTAAGAAAACATGACTCTCGGACGCTTGAACGGCAAGGTCGCCATCATTACCGGTGCCGCGTCCGGCTTCGGCAAAGGCATTGCTGTCAAATTCGTCCAAGAAGGCTGCCGAGTAATCATCGCCGATCTGTCCCAAGAGGCCGGCACTGCAGTGGCAGCCGAATTGGGCTGTTCCTTTGTCCGGGCTGACGTGACAAAAAGGTCGGATTGGGAGGAGCTGTTGGCGCAGGCCGTTAAGCAGTTCGGCGGGCTGGACATTGTTGTCAACAACGCTGGCGCAACCTATACGAACAAGCCGACGGAGGAAGTCACAGAGAAAGAGTTCGATCTGGTCATGAATGTCAACGTCAAATCCGTCTTTCTATCATCTGCTGTTATTGTACCATACTTGGTGCGAGAGTCGTGGCCTGGGTGCTTCGTCCAGGTGGCGTCAACAGCTGCTATTCGTCCGAGGCCGAGATTGACGTGGTATAACGCATCCAAGGCGGCAGTTGTGAATGCGACGAAGACTCTCGCTGTTGAATATGGTCCGAACCAGATACGGTTCAATGCCGTCTCTCCAGTTGTGGGAAGCACTGGAATGTTCGTGATTATTACTCCCCTCCTGTCTTTCTCCTCCAGAGAAATCTTCCAGTTGAAGCTTCTACTAACAAGTAAACTTTGCTTCTACCTCCAGGACCCATCTATTCCTTGGTAAGGCCGACACTGCCGAGAATCGCGAGGGGTTTGTGGCGACGATTCCTCTTGGCCGACCTTCCACCCCAGCAGATGTTGCCAATGCGTGCTGCTATCTGGCGAGTGATGAGGCTGCGTTTATAACGGGAACGAACATTGAAGTTGATGGTGGGAGATGCGTGTAATATAAACAAGAAGTGGCGATATCGTTTTGGGTATAAGACTGTCCAGGGCCCGCGATTTGGCCACCGAAACTATCATAACTACAATCGTACCCCGATAGACAAATCTAAATGCCATTTTCTCTTGGCTTCGTGTTTCGTAGTGTAGCTCTGGCGAGCTACTCCAAATCTAGTTCGCTGTGCTGTGGGGGATGTGGCAATGTGTCGCAGAGCCAAACCCAATTCACACTAGACTCTCGGTGAGGGACGAATTTAGAATAGCGTTCTGCAATGCAAATGTACCCCGCATGGCCAGACTTTGATCAATTGATCGATTATTTTTCCATCGACGCCTGCTCGTCCAATCTTTTCCTCTCGTGTCGGCGACCTTGATCTCAGAATCTCTCTCTCTATCTCGACGTTACACACCCTCAACGCGGATAGCTATTGTGCCTTTTGAAGATGCTAAGTCCGCCGGATAACTCGAAGAATGGTTCGGTGAGAAATCAACAACTGCCGACTTCACTGACTTTGAATTCTGTGAAACTGACGATGTAATGCCGGTATTAATCTCCACGCAGCACTCGACCTCTTCTATCCTTTCATGCAATGAGTGCGACCGAACCTTCAGCAGACCCAGCCACCTCGACCGCCATCGCCTAACCCATCTCCCCAAATCTCGTCGCAACATAATACCATGCTTCCGCTGCACGCGATCCTTCTCGAGACAAGACGTCCTCCTTCGCCACCTCCGCGTCACCCACGACGTCGACGTCCGCGTGAAGAACTCTTACCAGATATCGTGCTATCGATGTGTGCGGAAGAAATTAAAATGTGACCGTGCGGCACCATGCGCTTCCTGCACCACGGCGAGCGCTGGGGAATCCTGCTCATATCCGCCCCTTGACAATGACTATCGTGTCGCGAGGCACGGTGCATCACAGCTCCTTGACCAGTCGAGAACGGACGCCGACGATACGCCCATGACCTACTCTCACGATACCAATACCTCCAGCACCCCGCCAACCAGCGACATGAGTCCAGGGGCGTATGGTTCCGATTTTGCCGCTTCTTCTGCCGCCGATACATTTGCAAACATGGATCCGTCGCTTGGTCCGGGTGTGATTGAATCCGACGACTACCACAGCCCCGTCTTTTCCGTGTTCTCTGCCGGCAACAGCCATCTCCTTGAGCCCGGTGATGGGGGCATGTTCGGCTCGCCTATAGGCACTGATAATGGCGGTAATCACTTTGATTTTCGAGGCAGCGCATTTGATTGGCTCGACTTTGACGTGTCCGATGTCGGGCTTGCCATGGACAGCATCAATGTGGGTGTGAGTGTTGGCGTGGACGTCGGTGTTGGCGTGAGTGTCGGTGTTCCTGGCCCTGCACACGGCTCTGGCCCTGTCTTTCAAGAGCTGATTCCGGGCAACGAGCCGATGCACCCTATATCAGATGCTCCGCCTCCTCCACCCCAACTCCTTGGCTCTGCTCCTTCTGCCCCTGCTCCTGCCCCTCCTCCTCCTCCTCCTCCTGTGCCTGCCTCTGCTCCCGCTCCCTCTCTCCCACCACTACCTCGACCATCTGTTCTGCCGTGGCCCTTCGAACAGGGTCAAGAGGGACCATCTGACAGATACCCCCTCCCTCCTCTGCGTGATGTCCTACAAAACTCCGTACGGCTGAATTCGAGCTCTGCAGGAGCGAAGACAACAGAAATAGAAGGCCTATTCCGGCTTCTATCCAACCAGCACCTCCCAGGACCCGAAGAGCTCGTGGATTCGAACATGTCCGTGGGTCTCGATCTGCTCCAAAGGCTACTTAATGTCTATTTCTCCGATTTTCAAACCATTCAGCCCATCATTCACCTTCCGACCTGGAGCATTCCGAATAGCCCACCTGTCCTTCTCGCCGCTATGGCGTGCATAGGAGCCGTGTTATCTTCTGAGACCCACGCTGCGGAGCTGGCCGCGACCATCAGCGATTTTTGTTTACCAATGATTACCTGGTTGGTAAGTTGTATCGAATTCCCGAGAACACACCCTATCCCGTCCCACCGTTATGTTTCTGCCCGACTATCATGTGCTAACCGACTCATCCTTTTGTCATCTAATAGGGGGTAACTGATACTGCGAATTACTCAAATCCTCTATACCTCGCAGCTCTCTGTCTGCATCAAATCTATTCCCTCGGCTCGGGAAATCGCCAACTGTACCAGAACGCAGATCGTACCCGCGGAGTCCTGATCGGAAGCTTACGCGGCCTCGGGCTATTGACCTCTCGCCCCAACCCCAATTCGCAAGAAGACGGAGACGTGCACCGGGCCCCCTCGACCGACTTAGCCGCCCTCCAGGCCGAGTGGATAGCATGGGCTGCGCAGGAGCGAGACGTACGCATCGCGTGGGCGTCCTTCGAGTATGATTGCAGCCTATGCACACTCACGAGTCGCCGCGGTGCTGTCGACCTTAGCGAGCTGCCTTCGAGATTGCCATGCATCGACTCACTTTGGGAAGCTCCCTCGGCGTCCGCTTGGGCCGCGCTTAAATCTAGGCTCCCTTCTGGCGCTCTGGGGGCACCACTATCTGGAGTCATCTCGGCTGCGATAGCCGGAAAGCCTCCGCCCAGGCATATTTCGGTTTGGGGTAAGCGGCTGTGCGGACAGGCCATCGGCCGACTTCTATGGGACCTCAAGCAGTTAGAGGCCATTGCTACTACGGAATGCTTTGGTGTCCCGTCCCTGTTCAGCAGCCACCAACAATCAAAATTGTCACTTTTGAGAGGTTTAGACTGCATCGCCGAGTCGATGAACCACCCCATCTCGACGGCAGACCTCGTCAGCTACAAGTAAGTCCTAGCCCCATTCCAAGTTTTGTTTTTATTGTCGGTGTCTTTGAATACTGACTCGGTAATTCATTAGCATCTCGAGTCTTCTATGCCATTACTCTCACCTATACACTGCCGAGGATACCATGGACACAGTCCTCTATATCGTCCGCAATGTCGTTTCAAGAGGTTCCCGCCTCAGCAAGGGCGTCGAGGTCGCGCGCTGTCGCCTGGTTTCGGCCTTGACAAAAGATCCCCATAGATCCCGGAGACTCGTCTGGCACGCTGGGCAAATAGTCGCCGTAGCTAATGAATATCTGGTGGCCGCCCCATGCGAAATCATGAGGCTTTTCATGAGCTACATATTCATCACCGCCTTCGCCAAGTATTGCCCGCGACCACACAGGTCCGGTCGAGGAGGTACCACAGCCACGGCGACTTCAGCCACGACCGCTGCGGTAGTGCGACTAGACATTCCGAATCATGATGCCAACCAAAGCCGTGCCGTTTCAGAATGGATCCAACGGGGTGGCCCCGCCAGGATAGGATCCGCGGAAAACATATATTCCGATGGAGCTACCCTGGCGATAACTCAAGATGCTCAGAGCATGCTCCAGAGATTGCAGTCTTGGGGGTTGGCTGAGAAGTTCTCCAAGATCCTGCAAGTCTTTGAGATCAACGACTGTGATGAACAGAGCAAACGCACAGATTAATAGTATCTACGATGCCGCTGATGAAATTATTTACGGTCGCGAGAACCGTTGCCTCTTTGAACGAGAATTTGTACTATCATGTTCCTACTTAATATATAAATATATGTATCATTAGAAAATAGCCAAGCAATTCGGGGGACTGCTCACACCCCCGGGCATGTTGAGAGGAGCGCTAGCCACAAAGAAATCCCATCTTCCGAGCTCCTGGCATTTACGGCTCAATTCCTCGAGGTCGAACAACTCGCCGACAGCCAACCCCCAACCGGCAATAAGATACTCGTGCATAAACAGCCCCTGCTCCACGGTGCCATCAGCTCTTGAGTGCAACTTCTTCGGGGGATATACCTCAAACGAGACAGCGTCGCCCGCCACCGCGGCGAATCCTTCATCCCAGATCCACCTTAGCATCTCCTCCGTCCCCTCGACTCCCGCATGCTGTGGGTTCGAACTCCTGGCGTAGTCCATCTTGTCGGCGGCGCTCATACGCGTATCCCACTCCTTGGTCAAGCCGATCCGCACAAATAGGATATCACCTCGCCTGAACTTCAGCCCTTGTTCTTGCGCGACCTCCTTCAACACTGCGAGCGATATGGAATGATCCGACAACGCACTGTATGTTATGCCTTTCCTTTCCGCATAGGCTGCATAATCTAGGAGAACTCCTCTCCCGCAGATGCCCTCGCGTGCCCAGTATTGCATACCAATCCTGTCGCTTGACCGGTCCACAATCTCCGACGCAGTCGTGCCGCCGTAGAAGAGCCTCCGCGAGGGGTCCTCAGGCGTTGGGAACGGGGCCGAGAAGTGCCGTAGGCCATCCCATTGAGACGATTGTTGGGGGTTGAAGATGTAGACGTCGTCGAAGCCGGCGCCGCCGAGGAGAGAAGTGATGTGGTGTTGGGTGGGTGCGCGGTTGAAGTTGGCTATGTCGAGCTTGGTCAGGTCCCAGTTAAGAGAGACGCGTTGACCCGTGAGGATGCAAGATTTTGCGGCAGAGGAGACGACTTCAGGGGTTAGGAGGACGAGGCGGCCCAAGCCCTCCTCGGGAGAGCCGGGCTTGTTGGGCCATACGCGGCGTTTGTCGGAGAGGGCGTCGAAGGGCAGGTTGTGAAGCGACTCATTGTCACTAGCTGCGAGGCTTGCTTGGATAGATCCCATGTTTCTGGACTTGGAGAACTGGCTCTGCAGTGTTTGATGGCAAATAAAGGTTCTTGAAGATTGAGTATTGCGGATACGAAGAGGGAGAGAGCTTCGACGAAGCAAGAGTATTCAGAGACGACATAGCCAGAGCACCACCAGAGAGCCCTTAAGGTCCCCAAAGGATGAAAACAGACTAGACTGGGATAGCTTCCCCATGACCCCTTTCCCCCCATGGGGTATTCTCCACACCCCCACGGAGTGTGCCACAGCTCCTCGAATTATTAGCGTCAACGAGATGGACCCGGTCTCTAGCATCGCCAGGTCAGGCGGCTCTGGTCCGGGGTGGATTGAGGACGGAGGGTCTAGGACCGGATCCACAGAGTCGGGAAACTAGAGGATGTCACGTCGGGATATCGTCGTCCTTTGCATCGGCAGACGCATTAAGATCAGCCCGCTCTCAGACGTTCCATCCAGTCCAGACTTGGTTTAATTTTGTCAGGAGCAGTACCCCTACTCAATGTCGAAGCATCTCTCTCTAGTTTACAATGTAGCGATAATGTCAATGGAACGGAAATTTCACTGGACTCTGGAAGACGGTTGGATCGGGCGATGAACATCAATGCCATTGACTCTCCCGCTCTTCTAATTGCGACGAATCAAGAGTTCCAAAGGAAAGAAACTTGAAGACTTCGTAAGATCAAAAGTAAGATAACTAACTAGCTGCTGGAATCAGAAACTACACAATCAATCCAGAAGAGTTATTAACTCCTTGTCTCGCCTGTTCGCCTCCATTAAGAGTCTCCCAACTTGGGCAGAGCCAGTTATTTCAATCAATTTTTCTCAGATTGCGCCGCATCTTCAGTCGTCTTAACGACAGCCTTCTCGTCTGCGCTCATATGAGCCACGTCTTGGTTCCTAAGGAAGTCATCAAGCTCCTTGCGTTGAGCCTCCGACACGTCGTTGACATGGACGGCCACGTCGTCACCGAAGCGGGCCGAGATCTCCTCGAGAGAAAGTCGCGCCGTCTCGGGGAAGTAGAAGTACACGATTGGTATGAATACGATGCACCATGCGATGATGACAAGATAATATTTCCAGCCGACTTGATCAATGCCAATCGGCGCGGTCTGCAGCAGGATGATTGTGGCGGCGAACTGTCCGAACAGGGAGAAGCCCATGCCGATGGGGCGGATTTCAGTTGGGAAGATTTCCGAGACGTAGGTGTACATCGTAGTATCGCAGCCCGTTCTTTAAATGATAGTTAGCTTCCTTCGCTTTTCTTATTTGCTGCTCCCTCTCCGTGTGGTCGCCCACATTTGGTGCTAGGGAGGGTGGGATGCAGACTTACCCTTGGAATGCCAAATACAAGAAGACGAAAAACACGCCAGCTGCATTTCCCGCTTTGTTCGTGGTACCGCCATACTGGGCGATGCAACCTACAAGCCCAGCAGTGGTAAACAGACAGCCGAAAAGACCGACAAGGAACATCCAGCGTCGAGAGTTGACCTTGTCGTGGAGCCACGCTCCGAGAGGGTTATAGATAACGCCGGCAGTGGTCAGCCACAGGGCGGAGAGCAGAAGAGGCATTGACCCGGTCTGGCCGAGGTTGGTGTAGAGAATGACGGAGTAGTTATTCTGAGCAAGAAAGTGAGGGTGATGGTTAGCTTGTAAGCTGCCGCTCTCAAAGGCACCGACTCGTAAAACTGGGAACTTGAAAAAAAAAAAAAAAACCTACAATGACAAGTGGTCCTGCGAACTCGGCACCCCACTGCGTGAGGAATCCGATCAACATCCTCTTGCGGTAGCTCTTCTTCTTCAGTACGGCAGTCCAAGGCGTGCAGTTGATGGCTTTGAGCTTGGCAGCATCCAGTGCAATCTGCATCTTGACTTGGTAGAGTTCCTCTTTCGCCACGAGATCGTCGGGATCCTCCGGAGATCTACGGAGATCTCGCAGTACCTTCCACGCTTGCTCCGTAAGGCCTTTCTGGAGAAGCCACCGAGGCGACCTGGGGATCCAGATAGACGTGATGAGGAGTACCAGAGGAGACAAGACCTGAACGCAAAGCGGGAATCGCCAGGCAAAGGAGGCATTCTTATCCGTGGCGAAGTAGCACGCATAGCCCAGCCATGCCGATAGCATGTACCCAAAAACGAGGAAGATGGCATGGTGACCGACCAGCCATCCTCTTTTATCTGGGGGCGATAATTCCGAGAGATACATTGGACATGCCGTAACGAGAATACCGATTCCGAGACCTGAGATAACTCTTCCTACATGGAACATACTGATCATGGAAGTTAATACAAGCCGACTCTCTTATCTCCTATTTGCATTGGAAGGGGAGAAAGAGTGAGAAAAAAAACTAACGCCAAGTTCGCTGCACCACCTTGAAGCGCACCACCGAGGACAGCACAAGCGGCACCAATCTGAATCGAGACCTTCCGGCCGAGAGCTGTGGCTGCCCACATGATGAAAAGACTTCCCACAGCACCACCAGCGCTGTAGAGTCCGTTTGCTGTCGCGATAGCCTGGGCCGTCTTGGAGCCATATCCTTCCTCGCCCTGCATGGGCAGATTAAAATATTGGTACCATCCCGGCTGGCCGATCGTGCTACCAATAATAGCGGAGCAGTATCCGTACGTCTGTTGAATCCCGCGTTAAGGCGTTGCTCTCATACTCATAGACTTTGGTAGGGGATTAGCAGAAGAAGCAAACTTACGAAAGAGCCGAAGGCAACCGCTACCGTAACTAGCCTGTTGTACGGGGTCGTCCGTGACCGGCGGTGTGCAGCCTTGGTTTCTGAGACCATCTTTGGATATCCCCAAGGAGCAAAATCGATTGTTGTTTCAATTTGTTGACTTCCTCCTTTGGAGCTCAAGTCTCTGGAGACCCATTGACTGGAACAAGGTGATGCAGGAGAAAGGAGGAGGCTTCGGGATGGTAAATAAACCTGGATGATCTCCTTGAACATCTCCAGATCCAGCACGGATTCAGGGACACCCCCCAGCTCAGCTTCCCCATGGGGCCCCATATTTTCCCATCTTGGACTAGCGGGATTGCCTCCCGGTCAGACAGCCCGGAGCGTGCCACCGGCTTCACATTTTAAGTCTCCCCGCATGCTAGCGTGGTGGTACCGGAGAGGTGCGTGCGCTAAAATGCTGGTGTGGTGATAACGTGAACCCTCCATTGCATCGGGATCAAGGTCTTAACTCGAGCCGTCGTAGCTTGTCTGTTGCTCCTCTGAGAGCCTAGGGTCACGCGCACCATCCGGTTTCAACCACCTAGTTACGAAGTACCTCATTGACAGGGCCAATCCTTGAGCATCATGTCGGACGCCCTCCTCACAACCATTCCATTCACGCTGGCTGACGATAGCCTTGGCCAATTTGATTCTTTCGTCAACGGGAAGCCAGTAACTGCTCAGTCAGGCAAGCGGTTCGACGTGGTTGATCCAGGCTCGGGCCAAGTCTGGACTTCCTGTCCCGATAGTACCGATGTCGATGTCAATAGTGCTGTCGAGTCTTCTTACGATGCTTTCAACATCTATTCGAAATGGACGCCAAGGCAGAGAGCTGAATGCCTGTCAAGATGGCATCACCTTATCGTTGCTGCCCGAGACGACCTTGCCAAGATTTTAGTCCACGAGACCGGAAAGCCCCTGGCTGAGGCCTACGGCGAGATCGACTATGCCACCACATTCACATGGTGGTTCATCGGAGAGGCAGAAAGAATCCAAGGATCGACCATCACGTCCGCGGCACCAGGTCGACGGGGCTTCACAATCAAGCAGCCCGTCGGCGTCGCCGCCGCCCTGGTTCCATGGAACTTCCCCATCGCGCTTACTTTGCGAAAGGCCAGCGCTGCACTGGCTGCCGGGTGCACAATGATTGTCAAGCCTTCTCCGGAAACTCCAGTCTCTGCCATCTCCTTGGCGCATTTGGCCATGCGGGCTGGGTTCCCACCCGGTGCGCTGAACGTGTTGACGACGAGCCTAGGGAACACGCCCCTCGTGGCGGAATCTCTCTGTCTACACCCTCTGGTGAAGAAGGTGACTTTTACCGGGAGTACCCGCGTGGGGAAGATCATCTCGGGGCTGTGCGCTCGGAACTTGAAGAAGTGCACCTTGGAGCTTGGTGGGAATTGCCCATTCATCGTGTTCGACGACGCCAACCTCGATCACGCCCTGGGGCAGCTCACGGCTCTTAAATGGAGACATGCTGGCCAAGCATGTGTCTCTGCAAACAGGGTGTATATCCAACGTGGAATATACGGCAAGTTCATCCAAGCGCTTATTCAGAAAACATCCGCCTTGAAGATCGGTCACGGAATCTCGGAAGGCACCACTTTGGGACCCGTCACCACAGAGCGCGGATTGGACAAAGCAGAAGAACTCGTCCAAGACGCCCTCGCTAAAGGGGCAAAGATAGTTCTAGGACCGGGTCGGAGGCTCAAAACCTCCGCTGGTTCCGAAAGCACCAACTTGACAGGTTACTTCATGGAACCGACCATTCTTGCCGACGTGACAGATGATATGCTCATGAGTCGGGAGGAAATATTCGCACCGGTTGTGGGAGTGTCTGTATTCGATACCGAGGACGAAATAATAGCCAGGGCCAACAATACTAGCATGGGCCTAACCAGCTACGTTTTCTCGAAGAACGTCGATAGGCTGTGGAGGATGTTTGAGAAGCTGGAGGCCGGCATGGTGGGACTAGTACGTGGTTTCCCAAATTTCGTGTTTAGCAAGACAGTACTAACTTGGCGAAATTAGAACACCGGTAATAACTCTGCTGCGGAGACGCCGTTTGGAGGCATTAAAGAGAGCGGATGCGGGAAGGAGAGCGGGAAGGATGTCGCTGTCGACGAGTTTCTCATCACCAAATCGGGTACCTTGACGGTGGAGGACCTTTCGTGAAGGCGATAACGTAGAAACTAGTCTCTTTACTCGAAAGGATGGACCAACCTGAAGATCCTTCATGTTGATTGCTCAGTGCTAAAGTAATTAAAACAAGTTATCACCCTCTCTTGAGACGAAGCCAAAAGCCCCGCCGATTTCTGCTCCCCATGGCCGAAGATCGGAAATTGGTCTTGTCTATGTCCACCGCGCATTGCCATCCCGTCCAGATTCCGTCCGATTCATCCCATATCAATATAATCCCGTAGAAATAGGGAAAAGTTGAAGGTGACTCGGGGCTGTGGAATGCCCTAGGGGACAGGATGATATGAATCCATGAATCCAGGAAGAAAAGGATTGAAGCTACATAAACAGCAACCGAGGGCACAGTGAAGAGACGTGATATACTACAGGATAGAGATACGGTCTAGTCCTCCGGAAAAGCGTTCTCGCTATTGTCGTTCGTAGCTCTATACCTTATTTCAATAATCGTCTTACAACGTCAGGGCCCAAACATTCGCATGAAGCTAGACAGTAGAAATGTGAAAATGGTCGAAGTAAAGGTCGCAAGGTAATTCCTATCGGTATGCAGAGACGAATACCCAATGGCAGACGCTGGTTTTGGCAAACTTGTCCATTATTATCCAGGCGACTTATACTTCTCCAATGGCAGTTCCTTTTAAATAAACTCACCATAATCCGACGTCACCGCCATCTCACCATTCTCCGCACTCAAAGCCTTAGTCTTCGCGTCGACCCGGAGAGAATGGTTCTTGGCTAAAACAAGCCACTCCTCAGAGCCATAATGGATGGCAAACTGCGGGTCCGGGAAGTCTGTGAAATTCGTCCCGTCGGGTTCGAATTGCCATGTCTGGTCGGCGGCGAAACCTGACTTTATGAGTGCGTCCTGCCAGGGGAGGAGAGGCTCGATGTGGCCGTCCTTCTTGGCAGCGCCGTATTCTTCTAGGATTATTGGTTTGTCGAACTGGTTCGCTCCGGTATTAGCCAACATGTGACATTTGAAGGGTTGGGATGGGGAGAACGCATTATTATGGAGAGCTTCCGCGCGTGGAGGACGTACTTGTGCAGCGAGCTCGTCGTGGTCTTCTATCCACTGAACACCCCATTCATATGGATACGCCCAATGATCCGGCCAGACTATTCAACGTTAGAGAACCGGACAAGAGCCAAGGGAAGAGAAGAGTCGAGATCAACTCACGATGAATGGTGCCATAATCCAACGTCTCGATACCCATGATACTAACCCAATCAACCCCATTAATTCCATCATACCCATGCCCCCTATCTCCATATCCCTCTTCTCTTTCCCGCGGCGTCAACCACCCCTCGTCTCCCATACTAACCATATGATCCGGATCTAGCTCCTTGATATAAGAACTCACGTTCCTTGCCCAATCGACAAGCCTTCCCATCCCATCTTCCCCGCAGCCCTCGCATCTAGGTTCATTCCCCAATTGCCATGAAAACACGGCCGGAGAATCCTTATACCGCTCGACTATGACTTTCAGATAGTCTCTGTATACCTCTTGTGCTTTAGGAAGGTCGATCCACTGCTCGGTCCATGTCTTGGAGTAGGTTGCGATGTACAGAGGGGCTCCGCCGTAGTCGGGCCAGTAGTTGAATAGAGGAAGGACGAGCTTCAAGCCGAGATCCTCGCAGCGGCTGACCAGACGGTCAAAGCGGTCGAGCCCTTCGGGGCCGTAGTTTATGTAGCCTCCAGTCTCATTTAGATAATGAAAGAAGACACTCATGGGCGCGGGCTCGGATGCTTTTGGGTCCGGCAGTTCATTGATTTCGCCAAAGGCCCAGACGCGAATAATCTCATACCCGCTCTAGTTTCACGCCATAGCCTGTCAGCACTCACAACTTACTCTCTCTGGCTTTGTGATCGTCCCATCGTCGGGGGGGAAAGGGCAGTCGGGGGAGAAAAGGAACTTGCATCTTTAATCTGCTCCAGCGTAATTTCCAAGTCTCCTTCGTCAAGCCGATTCAAATACCAAGCATTGGTCCCCGTTAAATACTTCGCCGTGCCATTGACCTCGAATATCCGCCCCGCAGGTTTCGCGAATGGTTCGTCGACATGGCCGATCGGGTACTTGGAGGGGATCTGGGGATCTTTCGACGACCTTAGTTCGGCTCTTACTCCTCTCAAGAGAGGGAGGAGTTGGAGGAAACCAGATAGTGGGAGCAGTCTCATCGCGACGTCTCACGCGTGCTGTCTCCTGTCATGAGGGGCTCACCGTGTGTGTGAGACACTCTCGTAAAGGGAGATGAATATAAATATTCCCCCAGAGAAATTGCATCCATTCAAGAACGGCAGGTAAATGACCGGGCCATGGCATGTGTAATATGAATGCGCGCGCATGCGGAATCGCTGCACCTTCTTCCGGTCACTTTTGCCGGGCCGGGATAATATAGATGAATAGTTTACCACCCAAAATGACTTTGCTGCCAGCCACAAGAAAAGAATTGCTAGGGAGTAGAACATGATGCCTTCATACTTTATTGTTGCAAAAGACTAGATGATCGTCAAGGTTTTTCTATTCTGGGTGTGTCAAAAAGTCGGAGAACTAGCTTTGATCAAAGTTTGAAAATGGGCTACAACATTGCGTTGTAGAAACGGATTGTTTAATATTCGACTACATCGCGTAAATAGTGCCTCGACCATTTAAGCTCATATAAGATAGAATTAAACCCATGTTGCTCCGATACTATTTAGTCTATAGTAGAAAAGAGAAAAGGAAATGCCTTGGCGTCCCTTAAAGGCCCGCTGCCCTAAATGCTCGACTCACGGCCAAGCCAGTAACGCAATAAGACATAATCATGTCGTGGACGCCGTACTTAACAAGCTCCAGCCGAATTTCGCCCTTCGTGGTCGCCCAAACTGTCGTCGAACCGCCCTCCCCAAGACTTGCTTTCTTCTCTTCCAACTGGTCCAGGAAGCCCGCGTCAGGGTCCGCCACTGGTCCCCTTCCTCCTTCGGCCACTCGAACCGCTTCCCGGAATAGCCGTATAGAATGTTCCATGGGAATATCACGATCGTCCTCAGCATGGATCAGTGTGACGTGGTAATTCTCTGCATTTTCGACAAACTCGCCCAACCGCCACATATTGTCCCAGGTACTATGCAGCCTCCTCGTGAAGAAGTTGAAGAGCGGGGTTAGTTTTGCAATGGGAGAAAGGGCTGGGATGACGCCTCCGAGTCGATACGTCGCCGTCAGCTGGGCCACGTCGGTGAAAGATGCAGTAATGACGAGCCCGGCGAATTTGACGGGGGTATCTCGCTTGGATAGCTCGTGAGCTAGCGCGACAGCAACCGCTGATCCAAGACTCTGGCCAAAAACGACAATCTGCTCAGGTCGGATGTCGGCCTCGTTCATGGCCCAATCCATGACAGCTAGAGCATCGGCGATTAGGCCTGGTTCGGAGGGCCGCCCGCTTGATTCGCCGTAACCCCGATAATCGAAGGTGAGGACGTGTGTATTGATCGGATCCACGGCATACAAGGCGCGATAACTGGCCGGCCGAAAGCCACTAGCCATGGTGCCGCTGGTACCGTGGAAGTACAAGATCAACCGCGCATTTCGATTCCCCTTGAGGAGGCTGAAGTTCAGGGTTTCCTCGACGCGTTCCACCAACCCGGCTTCTGGGCCTTGTGACACCAAGGCGTCTCTTTTTTCCTCGTAGAGTGCGATTGGCAAGAGGTGCCATGTGTGGAGCCTCTCCCCGTCCGGAGTAGGAATATAGAAGGGTGTGACTTGGTGATGCGCGAAGCCAAACTGTTCGGGAGCATTGAGATCTTTGAACCAAGTAAGGGTTACCTTGTGGAGGTATATCACATGAGCTTGGAGGGATGGTGCTAGAACCAGTATCCCCAATGTCGTAGCGTAGAGCAGCAGCGGGAGGCCGAGTGAGATGCAAAAGGCTAGGATGGTGGCTCCCAAAGCTGAAGGTCCCATGTCGCTTGAGCCTCAAAGGACGTTGCGGACGATATTCAGGCTCGTGTTAAACGATCTTCGTGCGCAGGTTAAATGGGGCCCCAATCTCTCTTAGGATTGCAGACTTGACCCTGAAAGGCAGAGAAAAATCAACAGAACAGAAAAAAAAAAAAGCGTCGAGGCGGCCAAGCGCCGAGTCTGCAGCAAACCCTTGTCCCGTGCTGGGTCGTAGGTTACACGTGCCCCGCACGCGTTCCCCGTTCCTGAAAACACCATGTCTGGACTCTTCGGGCGCAGGACCAGCCATTATCGATCGTAAGTGACCTTTCAGTCACGTCACTAGAGGCGGTGACTGTAGCCATTACTCTCAATTCTCTGGTTACATGCACGTTCTAATGGATGAAAAAAAAAAATAAAATAAAAATGAAATAAAAACTCGCGTCTGCGTCATTTGTTGGCCGTATGTCCCCCCAGGGCTTAATCATAAGTTATAGCGCCGCTCAGTCTACGAAGTAATTGGAGAGAAGTTACAGGTATACTCATTGTCCTAAGTCCGCCTTATTTACAGCCTATAGCGTCTATGCGCTCTTGCCCGCCCCCTTATTCTCCTCGCGATGCTCCCGCAATTCCTTCGCGCAGTAGGCAGAGCCAAGCCCGAAAAAGACATTCCCTACAAAATCCAGAAAAAGCCACTTGGTGAAGACTCCGCGACCCGGCCCCACGCCGTACCACACGTTGAAAGCCACGTACGAGATCATCGCTAGCCCGAAGCAGGTGAAACTCCTCTCATTCATTGGCGCCGTGCCCAAAAGTAGGCCAGCTGTCATGGCTTGGGCACCAAAGCAGCGCGTCAAGAGGTCCGTGGTTACGTTATAGACGGCGTAAGCTGGGCTTAAAGCGAGAGAGATCACGGACGAAGGGTGAAGGAGGCACCTGTTGGCGATAATTAGAAAAGAATATGTCCATGGCAGATGTAAATAGAAGAGGCGCATACGAACCACGCTCCCATGGTTGAGTATCCGATAGCCATGGTGGCTTGTAGCCGTCGGACAAACTGGAGTCTCTGTGGTGTCGTCATTATGGCTGCCTTAGATCGGTATGGAGGTATCAATGAGAGACACGATCGATCACATCACGAAGAGACGCAATTTGCATCCTTTCGACAGCGGAAAGTCTTGAATGAAAATGTGGCTTGAAATAAACAACTGCACTAGCGTGTGGCGTCTTCATTCTCGTTGGAACCGGGGGATTTGTTACCAGGGATGCAGGGTGTTGGTGACGAATTAGGGGGACGAGAGTTATTACTTTCGTCTACGACGAGTGATCAACGGGATATCAGATTCTTGTTTGTATGAGTCGAATCTGGACTTGATACCACCTTATTTCCAGATTCCTCTTTGAGAAACGTTATCAATCTGAAGAAAGTAAGCCGAAGGGTTATGCTTCCAAGCGAAAGTCATCGAATGATAGATTATAAGGGGTAGAGCCAATTGGAGAAACTGAAAATGTCACCATTTTTGACAAGCCACGGTTCCTCTCTTCTCAGGGTAGCAGTCGACCCCACCACCAGGGGTGACACGAAGAGGTTATTTGCTCATTCCTCGGTGGCTCTCGGTGCTGTGAGCCGATTCTAATCTCCGTCGTGCTGGGGTCTCTCGGAAAGATCTGCAGCCCATTTATTTGAGAAATTCCCCGATGTCGAGCTCACCAACCGTGCTGACGACTCTTTCGAACATTTTTCACCCGTTGAAGAATACTGCGAATAACGACTGGCGAACGATGGCTCAGGCTCCGCCCCAGACCTACGCGGTCCCCGTCCAACAACAACCCGCAGCTCCAAGTAAGGTCGTGGCCATCCTCGACCTCCTCGTCAAAATCCTTGCGGTCGCGGCTCTTTGGGCCATCTTCGGTATCCTTCTCTCAATCCTAAAGGAGCTCCAGCATATGGGCGGCAACGACTTTTTCTGGAATATTCAGTGGTCGGATTCGCGCACCGTCCGCGTGAGGGTGTTATAGGGCACGGTTCATCGATTGTGGTGAAGAGTAGTCCTTGAGCGTTTGAAACTATATTTTTATTCCCCGGAGGAGGAGGATGGGCTGTGAGTTCGAGGCTCTGGGGCTTTCGGGGTTAGGTTTAGAAGGATTGGCATGAATGTGAGGTTTAATCCTCCCAGTGTCGTTTACTATGATTATTTGGTTAATTATCTTCGGGCAGTTACGGAGCGAATTTTGATATTTTCTTCGATGTTTCTCGGCCATTTATTGCAGTGTATTAATGAAGGAATCTCCCCCTGGCTTTGTTACGTAGCAGGCATTCGACATTCTAAGCACAATCGAAATCAAAGTCGAACCAACTTCCTCCCTGGCGCGTTCCTCCGCAAACCGTTGTTAACTCCTATCCATCACCCGAGAACCTTGAACCTAGGTCCAGTCACACCAATATCCCAGCGAACTTCAACACGGTCCCCAACGCCAACGTACTCCACGCCGATATGCTGTCCAGTGGGGCAAGGAATGGTAGGCCACCCCTGATACGCCTGGACCCAGGTAGCATTCCCGGGCTTGGGCACCACAACGCGACCGACGTGATTATCACGGCTCAGGATCGATGCGAAGCCCGAGACCTGCTGGTGGTTCGCAGGCGGGTCCGAATAGGTGAAGACGTCGAGGGTCTGGGTTCCGGTGGAGACGTCGCGGTCCCAGAGCTCGAAGATGAGTTCGCAAGTCTTGCCCTGGGTGCTCGCGTCGAAGTCGAAAGTCACAATCGTCGAAGTCTCGTCGGCGGCGTTGCCGTTCTTGACGATGAGGAGCTGGTCTTGAGGGTCCTGGACGATGGTGCCCGATTGGATCCACCGCCTGTAGGTTCCCGCGGGATAGATGATGTCGTTGATTATCTGACGTTCATTGACGGCGGGTGCGGCGAGCACGAGAGTCGCGGCGCAGGCAAGGAGAGTGAGGAGCTTCATTTTGCTGTGTTGTATTTTTTTTCCTTCTTCTTCTTTTGATTCGTGGTATTTTTTGGGGTTGAAGAGCAAAATGAATGGCTCGGCTGTTGTTCAATCGAGGAGAGGCTTGGGATCGGGGTTTGCGTTGAGAGGGAGAGAGAGCAGAAGGGCGTAATGAAGGTTAGCTTCTCGTCTTTTTATACATCAGAGGAGCCTCTCCATCCCTCCATCTACGTCATAAGCCGGTCGTTGAATCGTTGAACACGAGAAGACACCCAAGATACCATCGTATTCACGACTCACGCCGGCAGGTCATTACACCGAGGTCTTATTCATGTCTACCCAAGGATGGAGAAAGCTCATGTTCCCAGCTCGGCCATTGGTCAAGAGCCTATGCCGATCCTCGTATGCTTACAGCAGGCGGAGCACCGTCTTTTCGTCAAGCATACGTCTCCCCGTGACCGCGAATTACTCAACGAGCGTGTGAAACAACTGTTGATTATCGAAAAGTTGTCAGCCCTGCCCGGTCCGGGTCGCCAGCTATCCAAGATCTTTTGGCCAAGCTTACGTGGCGGTCTGAGATCGCCTTGGGCGGGAATAGTCAAAGGGAGAAGGGCAAAGTCGCCAGCTTAGGTGATACTCATGAATTCCCGGTCTGACCTTCCATCCTTTTCTGCTTTTTGAGTCTGTTCACAGTGATTGGTCGCCCTGGCCCATACCCAACCGTGGACATGGTCGATGGCGTTTGGCTGGAATGCGACTAGCACGGCAGTGTGTTGCTATTTTTGGAGACAAAGGTGCCTGTACCTCGTAATATGTCCGAGGAGCTGTAGGCCAAGAAAAGCCGTCCATGCGCCAATGCCGTTCTTCAAGGAAATACGATCTGTGCTGCTTGAGGCCAGCCACCTTGGCGATCTGATCCTCCAAAGGCGGGGAGCGATCGACCCCACCAATGATTCTCGCCAACCCGGTATTTCCCAAGGTGGTGTAATATCACACATCAACGCCTAATTCTTATCAACTTACGGTAAAAAAAGGGGGGGACTTTGGAGATGGACGCTGTATTGATGCTCAGTAGGTGGCGCGTCGATCATCGACAGCTTTCTGACCAAGAGAGACTTCAAAACCATCCCAATTGTATCTCTTCCTACGGTATGATTTTGAAATTATGCCTTTACTACGAAATACCGAGAGAGAACATGTTACGGAAATAGTCGCGACCAAGTGCTCTCTCGATTAGGAATCTACTTGAGGAGGCTGTCGAGATTCAGATGCGTATTTCTGGCGGAAAGCGCGACGAGTCGAGGATTCTTTTTGGCATCAAAATCACGTGCCACGAAGCCAAGAGACTGGAACCATGAATTTATCGTTAGCTTCCAGCACATTCTCCACTCCTCCCACGCACGCTCCAGGCTACACGCTACACGCTACACGCTACACGCTACCCCGCCTAAAGCTTCCAAACACCAAAAATCAAAACCAGAACGGCCATCGAAAATAGCCGCTCAGGACCCGGCGGCGCGGAGTCTGCCCCCATGGCACCATGGCAGAAGTAATCGGCGTCACCTCGGGCCTAATCACTCTAGTGGGATTCTCGTTCAAAGCCAGCGAGTCGCTGCTCGAAGCGATACGAAGTTTCCGCACACAGCAGGATGCCGTCCGCCAGCTCGGAGAGGAGCTCGAGGCCTTCCGCGGGGTCCTAGAATCGCTAAAGGAGGCCCTGAGCGTCTCGAAGATCGATTTGCCTGCGCTCGAGCTGCCGATTCTGCGATGCGGGAAGGCGTGTCAGGAATTCGAGGAGCTGGTTGCGAAATGCGTGGCGGCGAGTAAAGGGTCGCGGATGGGCATCAGGAGCTGGACGAAGCTGCGATATCTCGGCGGCGACATTGACAATTTTAGACGGATGTTGGCTGGGTACAAAGCCACGATCTCTATTGCCCTTGGTGAAGCTACGCTGTAAGTTGCGAACTTAGTCCGCTCGGGTCGCATGGCAATGGCAGATATAGTTAGCTTTGAAAATGACGCTAAAGCAACGTGGTGCAGACGCAGCGCGACCGTCGTTTCGAGACACGTTGTCACCGAGTACAAGGACCTGGTAGAGGCTACGACGGAAAATCTAGAGGTCCACCTCGAGGACATTGACGATCGACTGCAAGTCCTTTCAGCGGATCCCACGACAGCCTCCGAAGATGACATCGAACTGCAGCAGGCGCAAGAGGAACGCGAAAGCACCAAGCGCTGCCTCGAAATCTGCGCAACCGTTTTCGCACAGCTCGAGAAGATTCAGCTCCAGATCCCTCGGAGTACCGACTCCAGCAGCGGCTCCTCCCACGGCGGCGTTGGTGGCGTGGGTGCCAGGGCCGGGGAAATAACGCTGACTGCACTAGAAGGATGCAGAAATACCATGGCCGAGGCAAAGCTCCAACTGGAGAACCACTTCAACTTCCTGAGCAACCGGCTGCAAAGCCTGGCCTTGCAGGCGCGCGATAAATCTGAAGAGATCGAATTCCAAAGAGCCCAGGAGGAGATGGTGAGCATAAGGCAATGCCTGACGATATGTACTCGGGCAGCCGAAGAGGCGGCTAAGCACCGCGTCAATACTGTCGAGGACGTATCTGCAGCGGAGGATAGCCACCAAGTCATCGTCGCAACCTTGGGAGACTTGATTTCTATGAGGAAGGTCAAGGCGGGAGCCCGGGCGGAACAGTGGCTCGGACAGATGTCTGATAAGTCACTTCAGCGGCTCTCTGCCGACCGGCTTGCAGCGGCGACGAGTAGCGCAAGGATGATAGACGAGCCCCGGGAGACTTCTGCCAGTGATATGAAGTTCGTTGGCCGCTACGGAACCGGACGGGCCCTGGCGACACCCAAGCGGCCCGACGCCTAGCGGAGAAGGGATACTGTATTATACTCTGCGTGCCTTTTTACGAAAGGTGCGGGCTTCTATCACGAAGCAAAATGATGGAGGATTGTAACGAATAGATGTGTGTATATACTACGAAACTGTCATATACTTGTTTAGGGCAGAGACACCCGCAACGAACAGGAGATTAAACACACATACAAACATAAACATGAGTGAAAATGGCCAATAGCCAATCCATATTCTAGTGAAAGGGGCGAAGCTCAACTGGCCCTCGCAATCCTTCCTTACCTGATTCTTGAAACTTGAAACTTGAAACTTGTACTGAGAACAAGTCCCCCAACATGGAGACTGCGGGTCTCTCCTACCATGGAATACTAACTAACACATTATTCAATGGAAAGATATCTTCAGCCGGGTAAGGTCGTGCCGCAGCCAATGCAACGGACTCGCCGAAGGATCCGGAAGACCAGGGTAGCCCTGAGGTGCATTGGTTGATTGGCCCAAACAACACAGCGAACTTTGGCGCCAACGAGCAATCAAAAGAAGTGAAGAAGAATGTGCGTGTTAAAATTAACATAAAAAAAGGAACAGGTGAAGAGAAAAAGAATTAAAAGGCCGTCGGGCAGAATCAGGACTTCGGAGAGCGTCCTTGAAAGCATACAAAACCCTGCAAAAGTCGGGGGTTAATAGGCATTGCCTTCGGTCAGCTTGTTGACCGCCGAGCTCTACAAATCCCATCCGTGTAGGATAGGTGCAAGGACACGCTGCATGCTTCTCGAATCGTACCATATTGTAGGCAAGGTACCTTGTTTTGAGCGCAGGGACTGCATTGAAATGGACTTCTGTGTTTATCGCTTATTATGTCGTAAAAACCTTACAGCGTACGTTCCTAATATCTCTACTCGGCTCTAGATGTCTATTCTTATTTTATTCAATTCTTTTTCTTCCCCTACCCCCTGGAGAAGTAAGGATGAAGACGCCTTTGGTAAACACTACGAGAAGCCAGTCAAGAAGTCCGATTTCTACCTCGGCAGAGTCCAAACGCTAGCGAATCATCGTCAAAAGTCTCGGCTCCGCAGTAGCCGAGAGAGGGGGCGATGGGGCGTCCCGGGTCATTTTTTAAACAGCAATTAGGCATCATGCATCCAAATCCCAATATTGATGCGACGATAGGTGGGAATTGCCAAAGGCAGCAATCATGGTTGTGAGAGTCTCGTTCTCTGGAGTTCGAATCGTCTTTAGTAGTGCCCTTCTCTTCGGCTTCGGGGCCTTCGTCCGGGGATATCTTCGCCACTCCGAGTCGGCGAAGGCCTTGACCGCCTCTGAAAACCAGCTTCCGGGTGATGGCGCTGCTACCTATCCACAGGATGCGATTCCCGGCGGTCGAAATGTAGAGACCCCTTATGGAACTATTCGGGTCTACGAATGGGGACCCGAAGATGGGGAGAAAGTCCTGCTCCTCCATGGAGTGTCGGCTCCCGCCTTGACCGTGAGCGGCTTAGCCGATGAACTGGCTCTCAGGGGATTCCGGGTCTTGATGTTTGGTACGTTCGAATGGAACTATAGAACTGTGTCAATCAGAAACGGATGCATAGATGTTAATTTTCCCAGATCTTTTCGGTCGCGGGTACTCTGAGAATCCCGCTGGACATGATCATGACATCCGCCTCTACACAACCCAGATCCTGCTCGCCCTCGCCTCCTCGCCCCTCCCTTGGCTGGGAAGCGAGTCTTTCCATTTAATAGGCTACTCGTTCGGCGGCGGGCTCTCGGCGGCCTTTGCACGATTCTTCCCGGCCACCATCAAGTCCTTGACGTTAATCGCGCCTGGCGGACTTCTCAGGCAGACAACCACGGATTGGAAGCAGAGGCTCCTCTATTCGAGAGGGCTTTTCCCGCAACGCTTGCTGCAGTACATAGTCAGGAGGCGCTTAGCGCCACCGAGTGATCCGACGAGACCCAAGTCTTCAAACCTATCCGAGCCATCCATAACAGTACCGCCAATGCGCGGCGGGCACGACACAACGGGCGGGGATAGCTTCGACGGCGCCGGAATCTCCAGGTTCCTACCGACGGTGACCGTGGAGCAGACGATGGCGTGGCAGGTTTCCCAGCATCGAGGATTCGTCCCCGCCTTTATGAGTAGTATGCGCCACGGGCCGATTTTTGAGCAGTACGAGCTGTGGTCTGCGCTCGCCGGGAAGCTCAGATCCCGGAAGCTGGAGTCGGAACAGGGGAGAGTCTCGCCCCTTCGCGGTGGCAAGGTCCTGTTCGTCCTGGGTCAGCTGGATCCGGTGATTAAGGAGGAGGAGCTGCGGGCGGATGCGAACGTAGTCTTGGGGGATGACTTGGTGGAGTATCTCGTGATGAACGCCGGTCACGAACTTGTCATGACGAAGGTCCACGAAATTACAACTTCGCTTGTAGGCTTTTGGAATGGTCAAGGTATCTAGTCTAAATAGACTCCTAAAATTAGATAGTAATAAAACGAGTTAAACTACTTTGGTAATTTGTTTATTGGATTTTTATTATATCACCTTGATTTTCAGACTCCAACTGTCGGTTTCGCTTTGATGGATAACGGCAATCGCCCGAAGCGCCAATGCCTCGCCTGAACAATCCTAAGCTTGGATTGGACTGCCCTCTGCCGCAACGGCTCGACGAGGTAACGGTCTTCCTTGAACGCGGCCCCAGATAGCTTGGCATGCGATCTGGACTGTACGAAGTAGCTCGTGGTGAGAAAGAGTAAAGCTACGGCGAAACCGCCTGGTTCGAACCGGTCAGCTTGGTCCGTATTTGGGTGGACGATTACGGACAAATCCATCACTGCCAGACATGGCGCGGGGGACAATAAGTATACTGATCTTGTAGATGCTTTAGAAGATGAAATATTTCGGCCCTGTATTCCAAGCTCTCCAACTTTACCCCGGTGAACCAAGCAAGCAGTTAGCGTGCTGTTGGGACAGAAGACATGGGAGGGAGACATAGGAGTAGAGAAATTTTGAAAAGAATAAACGGTCATGCTCATCTTCGCGCTTATATTTTGGAACTTTTAAGCCGATCTGTGATGTGGATCGGATGGCACGACGGCAGGTACGACAATACCTTGATCTGATTCGCCCGGCCTGGTAATGCAGAGTTGTCGCCTGTACGTGGGGTAAGATTGATGCCTGGCAGGCGGGTTTGAGGAGCCGAGACTACCTCCTCGACCGTGCTCACCAGATTCTGGTCCAAGATTCACGAATGATGACAATGGAGGCAGCTTCTCTCTGCCCTTCATGTCGGACCATTCCCTTCGATTCCCTCTTTGTCACCCCGCACGACGATCTGCGTCTCTTGACACTGAGAGACTTATGGTCCCGAGACCAAGACTCCTGCACATTCTGCCGCCTTCTCAAGCACACGCTCAGCACGCACTATGGCGCCGAATACATGGAGTCGCAAGTGGCCAGCAATCCAGGGATACTGCTCCACGCGAGTCAATCGCCCGTCGACCCGCGATGCGACTGGATAGCGACCAAGAAAGGGAAGACCACCTCCACATTCCACCTGGAGCTGTACGGGAGAGGCGGGTACCTGGAGCGAGTTGAGAAGAGGACGGGGGATGAATTCAGTGGGTCAGACTTTTTGCCGAGAATCCAGGCCCTCCGTCTCGGCGCTGACGGCGATGGGTCCAGCGGCGTTGTCCAAGTGGCAGCCGGCAAGATGACCCTCGCCGAGGAAATCGACTGGGATTACGTGCGTGGCTGGCTCGAGGACTGCGACGGCAAGCACGGCATATCAACATCAGACAAGCTCGCCCCCCATCCACATGTATTGGTCATCGACGTGGACGAGTTACGCGTTGTGCCCATGCCCCCGGCTCCAGTTCGATACATCGCACTCAGCTACATGTGGGGCAAAGATCAGCGCGTGAAGCTCCTCAAGGCGAATTACGATGTTCTCACGACCAAAAGCACACTAGGAAAAGATGGGCTGGCATTGTCAAGAACTGTCAGTGACAGCATCACGACCGCGCAGCTGCTTGGTTGTCGGTACCTCTGGATCGACGCACTTTGCATTATCCAGGACGACGCCTCGAGCATCCAGGCGAATTTGAGTGCCATGAATAAAATTTACGCCGAGGCATGGCTCACTATCGTTGCTGCGGCTGGCAATGACGCAGATGGTGGTTTGCCAGGCTTGCATCCCGACGTGCCTCGCGTAGAGCGTCAGTTGAGTGTCTCTATTCCCCAGGGAAATGGGAAGCATGGCATTTCCCTAGCCAACATGCTCGACACTGCCAAGGCAGCCCTCAACTTTTCAACGTGGAATACTCGCGGGTGGACCTATCAGGAGCGTGTCTTGTCCAGGCGGCTGCTCTCGTTCACACACTCACAGGTCTACTTTCATTGCGACCGCGGCTGTGACTGTCGCGAGGACATGTATCCTCTCGGCAACAACCCCGCAGATCTCCCCCCTGGCTATGCTGAAGGAGAAGAAGACGAGGAGTCGGCTGATTCGTTCAAATCCGGATATGAACTCAGCTTCAAGTACGATGACCTCTTTACTATCTACGCCTTGGCCGTAGCAAGGTATTCCGTGCGGTTTCTTACCAACCCTTCAGACAAAATAAATGCTTTCGCTGGGCTCTTAACTCGGTTGTCGGACCCTTTCAAGGGTCCTTTTGTGTATGGACTGCCTGCTACCGTGTTTGACGTGGGACTACTATGGGAACCTATTGGCATGTGTTCGAGGGGTGGGCGGGAGTTTCCAAGCTGGTCATGGGCTGGATGGGATGGGGCTGTTCGCTATGGTTTCAAAGATAGCATGGCCAATCTATGCGAGTGCACCTCGAGCTTTGCTACCATTGAAATTTCGAACGGCGTGCGTCTCAGCGCTCCAGCTGGTACTCTTCAAGGCACACGCTTAGGAGTCGCTGAAAGTGCGGGAAGCGAGTGGACCCGCCATTTTGACGAGGACACACTTGAGGTCTCCTATACGACCAACGATGCCCGAAGCGGTTCGTACAAGTACCCGCGTCCCCTTGCACCACTCATAGACGAAACTGGGAATTTGCTTTTGGTGCTAGAGAATTTCCCCAGTAACATCCTGCACGTCAAGGGCCTTGTGGCCACCCTTCGAATCTCCGAACAGCACAGTCTCGCTCCCCCGGCCCTCTCAACTTGTCGGCGCGGGAAACACATCCAATGCCACATGGCCCTGCTCGACCCAAAAGACCGGATCGTCGGGCACGTCCTTCTCGACAGCGGAATAGTTGCTGGCTTCGTGAAGAAAGAACACCGTTTCTTAGCGATCTCGCGCTCCACTCTCTTTCGAATCGACGAAGATCCGTCGTGGGATCCGGGGACGAAGTCGTTCCGGTCATGGACGCATCCCGATAGTGGATGCGCTGCTCTAAGCGAGGAGGAGGGCAGTAGCAGCGAGGACGATGAGGACAGTACCGGCCCATGGATATCTTTTAGACGTCGCGAATGCTTCGATCAGGGCGAATTTAACTCGAGGGTGTTCTGGCCGATTTTGAATGTCTTGCTACTCTCGGAACCACGGGAGGATGGAGTCGTGGAGAGGGTTGGGATTGGAAAGGTTCATGTGGATGGGTTTTTGCCCATCGCCAGAGAGGAGGAAGTTCTTCTTGCCTAACCAAACAGGGTCCTTCCTTAATTTTATTGCCTGCCCCAAGATTCCTAAGATTCAAGTCTTGGAGATCTCACCCCAAGAACGAGAGATCCCGACTACGCAGCCCGTACTTACAACACTTCGGTGTCAACATACTATCATATCCCGATGAGACGATGTTAAATAGCGGAGAGAGTTTTAGACATTGTCCTAAGATACTACTTCCTTCATGGTGATCGATGAGGCGTATTTGGCTCTTGAAAGTGTTAATGAGAATAGCGAATTACTCTAATAACAGTGATCCACTTGAAGTAATACTGCATCCATATCGATATACTTCGTACTTCGCTTAACATCGATTACCCATACCGCCACTGCGAGAGACTCTTCAATTCAGCTTTCATGCCCATATTAAGCAAATATCCCTGGCCGTGCGATGTCTTACGGCCCTACAACTGACATCTCACGTTCTGGCCGAGAGCCTTCTCCGGTCGATGACGGGGACATAATGGATTCATTACTTCGAATCATCTCGTTTGAAATCGGTATCACGATACTGTCGTTCATCCCACACTTTAGACATGCCATCAGTCACCAAGATAAGTCTCACATCTTTAAAACCTCTCCCGCCGAACCCACTCATCCCTCATGGTGGACCCAGGTATAGCCATTATATAGGTAGTATTGACCTCAGGAGTTGAGTAAATAATGGAAAAATAGGTACCGTCACATTGAATAAATTGGGATGATGCTTGAACAGCCATATGCAACACCCGAAAGTTACCCTCAGCAGTTTCCATTGCTGTTCACTTTCCTGAGCTGCAGCTGAGTTGGGGTGAATCCATGGGTGAGCCTACATAGCCTTCGTCTATCGCACAGCCACAGAGGCCCGGTTTTGGTGCCTCGGCTAAAGTTGCCATCGATCAAAAATGGAACTCACCCTCCATGGTTTCTTTCTGGGCCCAATTTTAGGCTCATGGTCTCCCTGCCCTCTTCCCCGTTACGCATATTGGCACGTAGCAATCTATTTTGGGAATCTGGCCCCTGGGCGGCTGTGTGAGAACCGCCATGTTATGCAGATCCATGTAAGGCAGAGTGGAATCAAGGAAGGCGGATTTTATCTGGCTGTGGAATGGATAGGAACGTAGGCAGAGCATCTACCTAGTATGGACGATGGGTATGTAGATTGCTTAGAACCCTCTGACTGGAGGCCTCTCTTGTTTGTTACCTTCCATGTGCAGTAAGGTCTTAGCCTGGAATTATTGCGTAACTACTAGCTTTATCATCTCGTGGCGCGAAATCCTACCGGCCATTCCTTCGGCATCGCCGGATATTGTATACATGGGTGACGTACACTTAAGGTAGGCTAAGGATGCATGAACCTTGTGAGTGAGCGATGAAACATTCTGATCTGAGAGTGGTAGTATGGTGAGGTAAAGATGAATGGGAATAGTATTTCCTCTGCAACTCTACCTGCTCATATAAACTCTGGCTGTAATGAACATCATATATATGAAAGAACTTTACTTAGCTATATTATTATGTGGCCCCTAAAGGGTGGATGTGATTCTAAGTTACTCCTGCCTGGATCTGCCCTCTTGGAATAGTGAACTTCCTCATTTACACTGTAGGCAAAAGATTGGGTATTAATATTGGCGATTAGACTAGGCACCAGAAGCGATGAGCATTGAGTGCACCTAAGCCTCCTCTACACCTTGCTATTGCATGCCCCTAGTTTCACTATCTAGTGGCGGGAGATATAATGCCTACATGAGATAGAATGAAGTATAAATCCTGTAAGCATGTAGTGAAATGTCCTGACCTGAGGATGGTGCTGATAGGGAAGGGGGGATAACCGGGAATAGAAATTGCCAGCAAACCCCCTAATAATAAAGCTCCTATATATAGGAATTATATTCATTGCTTAACTCCTAGTAATGGGAGAACGTGATTTGACTAAATCCTACCTACAGCTGCCCCTTTTAGATAAGCGAAGTTTCTTCCACACAGGTGAGGGACACTGGTAACTAGACTTGGAATATGTCGCCCACGGGCGAGATAATGAGACAAGGCCCTCGTAATGCCAGTTACTGTCGGGTAGCTCTTCGGCATTATATGTTTCCCGAAGCTGTCGGCGACTCCGGGTTATAGTCCTACTCAAGCTCGCCTTGAGGCCCGCAAGCCTGAGGAGATCCAGTCGAACCACTCTATGATTCTAGGCCTCTTCTACCTGCAGCCGTCCTAGCCGAGCTGATCTACAGAGAAGCCTGCTCAGGCTAACCAAACAGTCCTAGCCCCTGATGTCGTCGGCCAGCCTCAGTTAAAACGCGGAACAAGCAGCCATTTTGCCAGCACTCCAAGGCAAAGCACTAACTATCTTACAGTTGAACCATTCTAGCCATCGGTTGATCGCCAGTCCAGCCAATATCGCCACAATGCAAGCTCGCAAACAAGAAGAAGTGCCTACCTAAAGGGTACAGCCTTGAGAACTTTGGTGATGACGAGAGGATTCTACCTTGAGAGAGATAGGGGACAGGGCTCCGTCAGCCCTGACACAAGGATGGGCAGGGTGGGCTGAAGGACAGGTGTCGGAGGCGCAAGTCTGGCGAGCGGTTAATGAAATGTCCTGGTTAAGGCGGTGCCGATACATTCTCAATGCGGATCCACATCGATGGCACTTGGTGAGGCAGAATTTGCGTCTGTGCTGCCTGGTGGCCCCTGCCGGCTTCGCCATGCTAGAAGTGTGATCGTGGACCACTTCACAAGCGGTTATGAACTCGATGACTAATTTAACAAATGAGATGAGAGCGGTGTGGAATTAAGCCGGCAGAAAAAAAAACCAAAATTTGGAACATACAGTAGAGACATACCTCGTAGAGGCGGGACCGAAAATTGGACCAGCCCATCGTAGATTTTATGACCGGCAGAAAACTGTCCACGGCAAAAAAACAACACCTGATTTGTCCTTTAACTGCACATACAGTAACCCCACCGTATCACTATCCAGCTGGAAATGGCGGCTGAAAATAGAGGGCCCGTTTCTAAGGTGTCTGAACGATTTCGTTAAATTTGAGAACCAGATCTTGGCCCCAGACAACGAAACTAAGTCTACCTGGACCGTGGCTGGTGCAGATATAAATATAAGGAGTTTCTTACATAGACCATCCATTTGCGAGGTAGATAAAAGTTATTATACCACTAAGATATTAAGATAACTTCAACATGTTACAGCAACGCGGAACGCCAACGAGCAAGGAACGAGTGCTGTAAGAAACTTGCAAACCATATATATAAGGAGACGTTACCCTGTCTAATCACTTAGCTAACTCTTCTAGATAAGAGACTGGGAATTGTTACGATCCGTATACCAGCTTGTTGGTATATCAGGTGGGTACAGCTGGTGTATAGGGCGTGGGTGCCTGTTAATGGTAGAGTGAGGCAGTCAAGCAGTATTCACAAGATATTGGTGAGAAGTGCGTATTCAAGTGTAGGGGTGTAGTTGTACTTGAATTGACTACTGGAGAGTCTTGAAAGACAAACTAGATACATGGGGGAATCCCCAGCTTATATAGACATTTCCCTTCCAAGCTCTCCCAGGGACCGACGTCTCTTCTAGGTCGGTCCTCACCTGGACTGACGAGGTACATGAGTCGGTCCTTCTCCTATTGGTCCTGGTTCTTCCGTAGATTATCCTTTTCTGCCACGGCTGACCGCCTGTAGGTCTCCAACATGGTCAGCTCGTGACAACTTTGGCCCCACCGTAAGTGGCCCGCCCCCCAACCTGTCCCCCCCCTGCAGCCTGCTAACAAACGAGGTGGCCCCACCCCAGTCTTTCTTCAGCCCCACATGCAAGAAGCCCCTGGCTGCTCGGGTAGAGGGTAAGGATGACTCTGCTAGCGTCTTCCTGCTGTGGACACGGAAGGAAGGCTTTGGTGTCATCTCTATCTTCATGGGGCCCCAGCAGAAGATCTGAGGATTGTGGACTACGAGGGAAATGAGATGTTGCTATAGAGATCCTGGGAGACCTGTAGCTAGCTATCCATGACATCATAATACTTTGCTAGCAAAAACGATTGATTATTCAGTCTTCTCTTCCGTGACATGACCAGCTATGACGATATATAAACAGGAAAACTTCCATATTCCCGAGCATCTTTTTCATGGGCTTGACTTAAGCCTTATCGCTCCTTGCCGCCAATTTTGTACCAAAACCGTGAACTGATAAAACAACATCATCATGATCATGCCTGGCCGCTGGTGGAGGTTTCAGGTTCCACCATGACGCCGTGCCATTTGTGGAAGACATTCTCTGGATCGTACCTGCGCTTGAGCTCGCGCAGCCGTTCAACATGGTCGCCAAAAGCGTCTTCAGGTGACAGGGACTCGTGTTCCAGGTTAACATAGAAGCGCGCGGGATCGCCCGGGGCCCGCTTGCCGTGGTAGCCGCAAGTGGCCATGATATAATCAAACAACTCACGCTTGAAGGCACGAACTTCAGCATCGCGAGATGGGTCGTCGTACAAGAGCGCCATCACAACTAGGTAGTGCTCGCCACGGTTGGCGAAGGCGGTTGCATCATGCGGAGTGGCCTGGATGGCCGCCGTGGGGAAGAACTCGAAGGCGAGGATGGATTTTGTCGTGTCGCTGCGAGAGGTGATGAAGTCCAGGAACCGTCGGCCGACCTCGGTAATGACATCGGCGTCGAGCGGCATCAAGACGGTACAGGACCCCATCAGCTTGCGTCCCGGCTGTTCGAATCTCGGGTTGAAGAGCGCGTTGGTCGCTGCATATGGCATCACGCCGGCAAAATTGGCAACAGGGCCGAGCGCCAACAGGGGTGCAAAGAACTCCTCTGCCTCTGTCGCAGGACCGTTGTAGAAGACGCCGGCCAGGGCCGCCGGCGTTGTGTATTCCGGCGGCGCACATCCGAAGCCGATCATGTAGTTGTGGTCAGCGGCGCGGCGGTTGTGGAACTCGTTTGCAAAGGCCACCAGCTCCGGCACGTTGTCCAAGGTGAACAGCAGGGCGCCCCCCCAGACATCGCCTTGTGGGTGCGCCAGCGATGTGAATCGTGTGACGATGCCGAACTGGGCTCCTGCGCCTCGCACCGCCCAGAACAGATCCGGCTTCTGGGTCGCCGACACCTCGACGATGGACCCGTCGGCCAGGACCATCTCGACCGAGACGAGGTTGTCGACGGCCAGACCGTGACGCGCAGACAAGTAGCCGTGGCCCCCTCCGAGAACCAGCCCGCCCACGCCTGTCTGGTTGTAGAGTCCGCCGACAGTGGCGAGCCCGTGGACAGCCAGCGCCGAGTCGACGTCCTCAAACACGCAGCCGCCCTCGTACGTCACTGTTCGAGCGGCCGGGTCCACGCTGACACTCCGCATCCGCGTCAGGTCTATCACCATGCCGCCGTCCGAGGATGAAGCTCCGCTTGTCGAGTGTCCGCCGCCACGAGCCGTCAACGGGACCTTGAGGGCTGTCGCAAACCGGATCGCAGTCGACACCTCTTCGGCGCTCGTCACCCTGACCACCACTGCCTGAAGATGCTTCTAGTCAGCGCGGCCCGGTCTGCAACCTCTTGGCAAAGGAGAAGCAACGTAAAAGGGATCACTCTGCTGAGGTCTGATACGCACCGCTGGCTTCTCACAGCTGTCGCTCCATCGCTTCAAACTCTCTTGGTACCCTGCGTCGCCCGGCAGGAGCACATCGCCGGCTGTAATTTGTTGCCGAAGCTGGCTAAAATCGTCGCTCATTTTGGACCATGAAACTTTTTCAGGAGGGACTTGCAGAGGCGTGAAACACACACAGCATGGTGGACAGACAGGAGGAAGCGACCTCATTTAAGGAGGGAGCTGAAATATCTGCCAGCCGCAGCGTCATCGCATAGTTCTTTGCGCAGACATGTGAAAACCCCGGCAAGACCGGGACTTCGAAGCATAAGTTCTGGCTATTTGGTGTCGAGTTTGCGGGGGTGGCTGACCTGCGTCTATGAGATCAGTCCACCATTAGCTAATTAGGTTAAAGTTGGCGTACTCAGCTAATAATAAGATTAGAGTTGGCGTACGTGGCAGGAGTGGGAGTCTCTTGTGTTTCTCGGGGCCCTCTATTCCGTGCCTCCGTATTGGAGGGTGCCGCGTAGCTTTAGGGTGTATTGTTTTGTACCTTAGAAACCTGTTAGTTCGACCTGGGGGTGGACAGCTGTTTGTATCGTGCGGCTTACTTAATCCATAGGTCCATTTGGACATCGTAACTCTCCTTGGTGTAATCCAAGATGTCCTGAGGGACGGGATTGTCGTCAACATCTGTGTTGTTATCATCGAAACTATTCCCCTCCATAAATTTCCTCCTCTCCTTAGCTGTCCTTTTCTTACCTATCTACAGCGATGAAATGAGTAAAACTGAAAAACAAATTAGTAGTACTGCTAGAAGAATAAATAGGTATTATACCTGCTATACAAGACTCTTAAGGGGATAGAGCTACTCTGACTGGATGAAGGAATTCATAGTCGATGAGAGGGCTTCCCTTGTAATGAACGGAGGAAGAAGGAGAATGAAAAAATCGAGAAGGTTGAGGAAATGAAGAGTAGATAGGGCCTAAAACTGGGCTTCTGAATGGATTGTTAGAACGGGGTGGGTGGGTTTTATAGATTCCTTGGGTGGCCTATTTCTGGGACTAGTGGTCTGAAACTGTTCCATCGCGAAAAGTTGACATTTTTCATTTTCTTAACTCTAGGCCTATACAGCACAGCCATCTCTTGCTAAACTAGTTTCAGTGACTTCCCTGAGGATACCCTGAGCAGTGCCTGAGCAAATGTGGCGAGTGGTGGTGTGGGCAACCGGGGCTAAAGAGGGCAACTTTCGGGTGTTAGAACAGAGAAAGAAAAGGAGAAACTGAAGCGTCTGGGGTTGGGGGCTGCAGCTGTTCATGTACGCTCCTCTCAACTAAAGCTAGCATCTCAAAACCCAATCTTAAAACGAAGAACCACAGCAGCTCCTCTTGCCGGAGGAGTCCCGAGGGCAACAGTTCCTTTATCTAAGTGTTCTGCACAAGTCACCCGCCCTGTATACCTGGTTTTTCACACCGAGGAATATTAGAGCCCGCTGCCATTCATTGAGTCTGCCAGATGCCACTTCTATCCCGCACGCATGCCAGAGAGACACCGCGATTCAACTAACCTATGCACTATTCCCCTTCCGATGGGTCGGTTATATCAGAATCCGGAGGGGACTGCCCTGAGCAAGTCTTGCAGTTCCCATCATGGTCTTCTTGTCGGTATCGGACAAGTTCTCGTTGATTGCAAGCGGTGTCGTTTTCTTGCGCCTGATCACACCTCATGATATACACGACATAGTAATGTCCACAACCTCGAGCTAATACCTGGGCGTCTTCACACATGATGAAGAGTTTGTATGTTAGAATACTGATCCAGCCTAGAAAGGAGGGGAACATCCTGCCCGATATTCAAATCATCACGTGATACTAGAGAGGAATAGCCATCAAGAAAATCGGTCATTCCTCTCATCTTGACCGCCTCGTCAATAGTAGCACAAAGGTAGGAGATTCAACCACAGCAATAGATTTCGCCACCGGGAATAATCCACCACTGCTATGGGGCCAACTATTCGAAGTTATGGACGAATCTCAAGATAAAACTCCCGAAGCAACAGATGAACTACGTGTTGCTATCCGTTTCACAACAAGCAATATACCTTCGGACCCCTCACGGAGAGCAGAGAGAATCGCTACCGACTTTGCCCGGCAGACCCCGTGTTTTACTAGGCCCTTTAGTTGGAAGACTGATTATATACATTTTCCTGGAGATTTCGATAGCTCTGAGCGCTTGACGACTTGGATCCTGTGCGACTTTAATGTACGTGATCGACGTCCAGTTTCCTGGGTTCCAGTCCAGTTCTGGAAAGTAAAATACCGTAACGGATCCCCGTACGTGAATAGCGAAATCTTTCTTGTTTTTCTCCAACTATTTGCAAATAACTCACCTGGGTACCAAATAGGATTTTTACAGAGCGTCACGCTGGACCTACAGGAAGGCACCTAACCGATAGGTACGAATGGGGCGGTCCTGAGAGGGAATGGAACTTTCGATTGAAGAGGGCAAACGAAACCTCTGAGCGATGACGCCGATGAGTATGGCTCTTATTATTCGGCAACATCTTTAATATCCTGTACTATTTTAGGCTACATGACCTAGTGAAGTGTACGACAAAGCTGTTACCTGTTTCTGTCAGTGATAATTTCGGTGATGCTAATTTCAATACTGGCAAAGCCCGCAGGAAAATCCTCTGAAGCGTTAGACTCGTAGTTGGGTCGGTGGCGACCAGCGAATCCCTGAGGTTGTATGTTTTCTTTTTGTCGATCGTGACTTTCTTTTTTTCTTCTTCTTAAGATGCGGCCTGCGTTGACCATTTTTATAGAAACGCGCGCGAGAGCTTTCTGCCTGGCACAGGCCCATCATCGTCGCGCATGACATTTTTCTCCGTTTATTCTCTCCCCGGATCCTCGATGCCAACCTCTCGAAATAAACCGCGCTCAGCAGCACACACATACACACACACACATACACACACACACACACACACACACACACATGAGCTCTCATTTCCATCGACGAATTCGCATCACTATAGCCTCGCAAGTTGAGCCAGCCACCGTTCCAGATCGGCCATGATGTTCTCCCCAAACGTCTCATCGACAGCGCAGTCCGCCCAGTTAGCGCTAACACACATCCCGTGGCCAGCGACGCTGACCGGGGCAAACTCGATGGCGGCAGCGGGGATCTCGGCACTCAGGCCAAACTGCGCTCGGTCGATCGACCACCTCTGACCATCGTCGTCGGGTTTGATGTCGCCGCCGGCGGTTGGCGACTGTGTGGTGGTGGTGCTGCCTAGCCTTGTTGACGTGTTGCCTTCCAGCACGCCGATGTTGGTCACCAGCCACGTGAATTGACGTGTCTTTTTCGCCATGCTGCTCATCGTCTGCTGCCAGTCCGTGACATACTTGAACAACCCGACGAGGTCATTTTTTCAGCCCAGCTTCCAGCTTCTCCACTATCTCCTGCCGATTCTGTGCCGATACGGCCCAGAGCTCGCGCTGGAGGTCGGCGGACAAATCTCTCCCCTCGCCGATAGCATCAGCATCAGCCGGCAGCTTAGAACGGATTCGTGCCACTAGGTCGGTCTCGTATCTATGGAGACACTGAGTTACGTAGTTTCCCACTACTCTATCGGACCGACCCCACGGAGCGTCTGCTGGAGCTGGAGGCAGATTCCGGCGGTGGTCCACGATGGTGGAGCTTTGAAAGGCGGGGGCGGCCGTGCTATCGAGGCGCGATGAGAAGGCAATGAGCGCTAATCCATTCAGCAGGCCGGTGATGGTAGTCATGTTCTGGCGGCAGAGGGCTAGGATCGCGACGAGAGATGCGTTATCTACGAAAAAGGTCCGGTACTGGGTTTTATACGGAGAGGTGCGAATCGGGCACCAGGCCGCCCAGGATACGTCCCGGTTGAGAAATTGCGGTCGGGTTTCCTCCCAAAATGCCTTGGCGAGGACCTTGAGATCTACTGGGAGACGCTTTAAGCTCTCGAGGGGGGTTGGAAGCAAAGGGGCGGTTTCCGGCAATGTAAGGATATTGCCATCCAAGCCCGGTCGCTCGTATTCCCCGTTTTCGGCATTGAGCATCTCGAGAAAATCTTCGTGGAACACCTTGGCACCTGCGCCGTCGAATTGGGGGTGATTCCAAGTGAGCAGGACCTCCATGATGGGCGCATTCCCTTGCCGAAATATGGTAATCTTCCAGCCCGGCTGCTTAACGGAAACGTCTTGGAAACGGTCATCGAGTTGAGCGCGAAAGTTTCCTGCACTGTCTGTTCAAAGTGGCCATGCTCTCCGAGATCGAACCATTTTATATGATGCGTCAAGTCGAGGCTCTGCAGCTGGATCCACGAGGGAGTCTTAGAAGTGGCATCTACCATGCCGACTTGTAGCTATCCTGACCGCCCCTTCCAGTTGGGCCCGCGATTCTGCCGGGGCGAGACGTGGCGGTATCGTATAGCGACAAGAGAGACAGGTGCCACGGTACTGGTCTACTAGATACATGGCCAGTTGGTACGTTTCGCTAGACACGCGGTCGTTGGTTAGATGCCCCGAAATGCATGCCAGATTGTCAATGTGTGACAATATTAAGGGCTTACTTGATTCCGAATTTGCGCAGTACTGTCGTCTCCGCATCGTGGTTCAATTTCTGTCCCATGGTTTCGTTGCTCATGCGGAGAATCAAGAAGAGATGGGGCTGGTGAATGTTTAATTGCTTGCTCGAGCACTGCGTGTAGTAGATATCGTCGTGGGCGTGGTAGCCTCAATTCAAACTTGGTGACTGCAGGCGGTTTTGATTGACAATGTAATCAAGGAAATGTTATTGTTATGTGCTTGGAAGAACGGAGGGGGGGAAATCAGCGGGCTGCTTTATTATCTATTCCTGGGTAGACCTAAAGAAATACTTCCTTAAAAGCATCAAATTCAATGCTCATTTCCCCTTTGGCACGCTGACTGCAGGGCTGGCTTGAAGGAGTCAGCCCTGGGAAAAAACTTATGTATGTATTGACTGGCCAGACTGGGTTAACACCTCCATACAACGTACTTCGTACCTCTGTGGCCATGCTGGCTTGTGTTGTCCCCTGATCGGTCGCGCAAGCCAACCTCCTGGACGCGAGGTAAGCGCTAGACAGGTAGGTGACCGCGAGCCGAAAGGACTGACAGTACGAAGTAGAGTATTGTTCCTGGAATAATAATAGGGCTGGTGAGTGCTCTGACAACTTCCTATGAAACTTGCCTGTGCGATCCACGTGTTCCACCCTTGAAAGCCCGCTAGTGTAAGTTTAGAATTCCGATCCCGATCCCTGTAGGCACCTTGAGCGGGGCATGCCATTCCGTACACATCTGCCATCCGGTTCTTGGACATGCTCTGGCCCAAGCTATAAATGATGGGCAGCCTTCTGAACGCTGTTGGCAGCCGATTGAGCCGAGACAGACGACAAACCATTTATTACGAAGGTGTGAGGTACTTCGTACTGCCGATGCTGCTCTGGACGTTGCTCCAGCATCGCTCGCGGAGCCAGACGGGTTTAGAGCTGAAAATTCCAGCGAGGATAATCCTAGTTCTTCTTGTCATAATCCTCCACCAAGTTTTTAAATGTTAGCTTGGGAGATCCTCGTCACTACCTAACATATCCTAGATTAGGTGTTAAATAATAATTTATATTTGAAATATTTATTTAGTAATACCTCGGTACCTATTATGAGATAGGCCAGGTGGTGTATTCGATCTCTCAAACTAACCTAACACTTAACACCCTGGTAGAGCAGCACTTCAAAGTCCCTTCGGCTTGCGACTTGGATCGGGAAGTACCACAAAATGGGGACATTTCAGTTCCAGCGCCGGAACGATGGAAGAAAGCCGAAGCAAGAGCCTGAGACAGCTTTTCCGATTACTAAGCGGAGACTTCTTTGGAAAATGCAAAGCATCGTCAAGATCCAAGAACCAGTCTCGATCAGACTGACAATACTTTCACTACCCTGATCATTCCCGCCTCCTAGTGGTCTGCACACACCCACAGAATGCCACGGAATACTGAGCACCGGAGGCGAGCCAAAGCCTCTCAAGCACGTAGACACAGAGCGTGTGATTCATGCTTTAAGAAAAAGGTGAGGTGCATTGGAAAGCCCCGGTTAACACAATATCCCTGTATTACAATTTGCAAATGCCAGTATCCAGGACTCTTTTCTTGTTTTTCTTCACTGTCCAAGACCCATTGCCAATTGGATCGTTGTTCCGCTTTCTCCAGTCCGTGGATCGTCCGCTGAAATCTCATCTCCTCTGACAGATTCGGTGTGATGCCGAGTTCCCTCAGTGCAATTGGTGTAAATATCACAATCTCGCCTGCACATATAATAGACTCGCCAAGAGTGGGTATGTGGATAGCCTAGCAGGTCCGATAGTTCCGACGGACTTGACCTTGCCCAATGGTCCTGGGCCGACTCTCCACCGAGAGCAAGCAAGCTGTTGTGGGCCTTTCTACCGAGCCTTGGCTAACTCTATATCCTATCTCCTTCACCAGAGGCCATGATGGCGCCCTGCCTTCCGCTGAGCCCTCGAGAATTAGGTCGGCATCCTCCGAGATCGAACCGAAGGGAATATCTCAAAGTCTGACGATACTACCCCACTCATCCCTCGACGGTGGAAATCCGTCACAGTTGGCAAGTTGTAAGTTGGACAATCTTGCCTGTTTCAATGGGACCCACCTATTCTCCTCGCGGAGCCTCGAGTGGATTGAGCGCTGCACGAGAGAAGACGGCGTTTTCGAAAGGCTCCACCAGTTAGAGCGCTCTTGGAAGAGTATTCCCCGACAGTCTCTCGATCACCTCTCGCCGTCGAATCGTATCCCCATACTCCCCAGCCGCTCAGTCGTCGCTAAGTATGTCGCGCGTTATTCATCCTCGTTCCAGAGCCTCGTGTTCCCTTTGGTCAGCCGTCCGCTGTTCGAAGAGACTATCGACCTGGCATATGGACCGCCTGATGCTTTTGGGTCGGCGAGCGCCAAAGCGTGCATTTACTCTTTTCTCTCAGTCGTGGCTCTTTTCGGATTCGATGAATCGACGGAGGAGGCATCTACTGATGGTGCATTTTATGTCCTGGTTGCCCAAGAGATGATCCCCAAAATCATACAGGAGATGACCATAGACGGGCTTCAATCACTCACAATGCTTGTACGTAAAATGGTATATCATATACCACCCACCCACTCCCAGGCCTCTTCCTTGTTTGTTCTGTTGTTATTAAGATCGTAATGCCAGGTCCATTACCAATACTTCACGGGCAGCCTACAGTCCGCTTCACTATCTCTCACCATGGCCATCCGTCTTCTGTACGCATTTGGTGCACATACAGAGCCAAATATAGCAGACACGGACAGGACAGACGGTCGAACCAGTTACGACAAGGATAATCCGAAGTGCCACCTACGGGATCTCTTCTGGTACCTTTATTCGATTGACAAGGACATATCGTTAAGAACGGGACATCCCCCGACCATCAATGACGACGATTGCGACCTGACCATCCCTGAGAATTTCGCGCAGGAGCAAGACCGCAATCTTCAGCGCAGGTCTATTCCAATTGACGAGCATACGCTCCCTCTCTTCCCGTGGGACCCTCGACTCTCCAAGATAAAATCCGAAGCTTATTCCATGCTCTACTCCGCCAAGGCCCTCCGAAAAAGCGATTCCGACATCTTGTCGAGCATCCGCAGCCTCGACGATGCCATGGAGCAGTGGAGGGTGTCTCTACATCCCGACTTTCGCCCGACCTTGTCCTTCTCTGACGATATGCCCATCAGCGCACAGATGAACACGCAGTCCACGATGTTGAGACTAGCGTACTATCATTGCATTACCGTCATCCACGAAGCTAGCGGAAGATGGACGCTATCGAGCCGCCCTCCCGAGAGCAAGCTTGATGTAATCAGCTCATGCATAGCTATTGCCGTCAATGCAAGTCTCTCAACACTTTCCTATCTCAAGGCGGCACTGCCCGTCATTGAAGGCGAGTGCTTTTGGTAGGACCAACCAACCCCTCTCTGTTTGTATTGTTCGGAACCATTAACATACTCTCTCTCTTTATATAGGGTCGTTCATTTCTATGCAATAACTGCCAGTGTAACGGTATTCCACAACCTTATCTGGCTCCCTCTCGACCCCGAAGCCGAACGACATCTGGGCATTTTACGCCAGGTGCCCCAGCTGCTGCGGCAAATCCCAGTCCGGAAACTCACACTCGGCGAGGTTACGCATCTGAGATTTCTCGACGAGTTGATTACTGAGCTTGCTCGTTTGGCGGGATGTGCAATATCGAGGGCGCGGCAGAATGAGGGGGATCGCACTGAACGACTGTGAGTCGAGGGGCGAGGGAATAATATCGTAATGCGATCTAATCGTACAAGCATTTTTCTATGCGCTTCCAAAGTAATACCAGAATCCCCCAGAAAACGAGAGAGAAAAAAAAGAAAAAAAAAAGAAACAAACCCCGGGTCTAATTAGGAGATACAATGGCTCACACCAGCCTCAACAAGCAATTTGCAGTATTGAAAATGAAGCCATACAACGGGGCCCGGGAACATCGGCTTCGTGGAATACTCGACGGCGTTGAAGAAAATATTCTTCAGTCGGAACTCTGCCTGGCCGGTCTTGACGTCAATGTCGACGGTGATTTCGGAAAGATTTTCCTTTTCTTGCGGATTCCCTGGTTCCATGGTCGGGGATGGTCCGCCGCGCATGATGATGGATCTTGGGGATTTTTCGAGGACGACGAAATGGTTCGTCACCACGGTTCCTGTCGTCGATTTGGTTAATTTAATACATTTGATCTCTCCTCTATACGGAACAGGGAAGTAGGAGGAACTGCTGCTGCTGCCACGGGTGGAAGTGTCTGCACGAGTAGGACCACAAACCTTTTTCGTAGGTGTTGTTAAGCAGTTCGCCTTTCTCCCAGAGCATGCCTGAATTTGATTCATTCTTCCAAAGTCGGTTCAAGATCTTCCGTTGGACTGCGTAGCCTAACAATAACATCAGCTCAGTACTAATTGCTATCTGCTTTCCTCCTTCTATGGGTCGCAATGGAATCCCCGAAAGAAGCACATACCATAACCACCCCAGAGGCCGCCACAGAACTTTTCCAAAAGCTTCGAACCTCCTTTCAGCGCATCTTCGACGAGCTCGGGCTGTATCTTGGAAATGGCCACCTTCCTCACGCACGAATCATCCAGTGAAGGATGTTTGTCGGGGTTAAATTTCCGAAAATACTCGCTGTGGAATAGAGCGTCGGTTTCGGGGGAGAAAGACTCGAAGAAGCATTTACGCGACCACAGCTTCCAACCGCCAAGGCCGGCCAGCGACGATGCGGCCGAGAACTGGAGAAATTGGATGAGGCGAGATGATGTTGAGAAGCTCTTGGCGAACCGCAAAGACGACATGGTCAAGAATTAGAGAATTAGAGAGGATCACAAAACAATGAATGATTCCAACGAGCCAAGGGAAAGGTTATAATATGTATAGGAAGAGGAAAGAAGGATAAAACTGAAAGAAAAAAACAAACCTGTAAGTCCATTCCCAACGCGAACGCGGTTTGAAAGTTCTTCGGCATTTATTCTCAGGGTCTTCTTACCAAGAGGCCCGAGCCGTCACTGTTCTCCGCTTATTCAGCGGACTCGGCGAGTCTATCCATGTCTTGTCTTGGAGGTATTAACTGTTGTAATATCCGAGATCTCCGGAGAGCCGACCCCGACCTCCAGGGTCTCGTCTATGAAGAAGAGACGCGATGGTTTCCGATTTGCAAAGGCTGCGGGTAGCCGGCGATGACGCGACACTAGGTTTCGACAAGACTACAAGAGTTCTCTCCCCAGTAAGTTGTATTTCTTGCGCAACTCAGCTCCTTCGTACTCACGAATTTCTCGTAACTACGCTTGCTAGTCAAAGTCGGTCACACCCATACCAAAGAAATATCGAACCTTCGTGCTAGAGGTTCTGACATCGGTAATTACTGGCCTCGGACTAGAGCGTAGCAGCCCTCTCGAACACCGCTTCTTCCATTGCATGGCCACCACGATATGGAGATGGAAGACTCGGGAAAAGCCTTCCGAGGCAATTCGATAATTCGCAGCTCCTCGATTGGGATGGTTTAACTCACCGCCCGTGAGAGAAAGAAATCAACCTCGCCATCCAGGCTTGAGTCAGGGGACCTAGTTAGGGACGAATCGCCAAAGCTTCAAACAGATCTCATATCTAGGACTGCACGGGGCTTGATCGCCCTTGGCGCCATACGTTGGGTACGCGGATAAATCAAGCGGCGTTATTTTGGGCAGAAACGATTTGCCTATGAAAACGACGAATAAGGCTCGTGCAGTAGCGTTGTAGTGACGCCACTCGACTGTCCTTGGTCCGATGCTAGGTTTACAAACAACGCCTACTTCCATTGGTCCTTCCTTCGTCGTTCGATATAGGGAGCGTCGATTGGCCGATCCTAAATGTCCTTGCATCTCGGATGCTAAATGTCCTTGCAGCACAACATCCAATCCGACATCGCATCTAAATATGCACATCTCCGGCATTGGACATGAGGCATGATGGTGATTCAAACCTGAGGACAACAATGCGTTCGAACAAGGACCGTCGGCGCTCTCATCAACACGACAGCCTTCGGGCCCTCAAGACCCGCGGGGGCCCTTTCAGAGCCTCTCTCGAATATAAATAGATGGAATCCCTCCTTGTTGTCTTTCCTCTTTTCTGATTCCGTCCAAGCCAAAACAACTCCCTCAAACCAATTCCAGACCTTGACTTCTTGACTCAGTCCCAGATGCTTCCACTTCGTTCTTATTTAATGGGTCCCCAATCTCCCCAATCTCCCAAGTCTCCAAACATGAGCAGCATCCCACAGGACTTGATCGACCCAAAGCAAATCGCCCTATTCGATGCCATAGACAGGCTTTCCGGCTTCCAAGGCATTGACCCCCCCGAACTTGTCGTCATCGGAGACCAGAGCAATGGAAAAAGTTCCGTCTTAGAGGCCATTGCCCGCTTCCAGTTCCCTGTTCACGACGGTCTCTGCACACGATTCCCAATCAAGCTTATCCTGCGGAGAAGCAAGGAGGATCGGACCTGCATCTCGATTACCCCTGGACCTTCACGAACAGCCGAAAAAGAGAAAGAACTGCGTGAGTTCGGTCGTCAGATCAAGCCGCAGGAGGATCTGAAGGTATGGATCGACAGAGCCGCGACGGTGATGGAGGTGGTACCACCCGCCGTGAGAAAATTCTCAGACGATGTCCTTGTTATCAAGAAGTACGGGCCAAATCTCCCCTGTCTAAGCTTACTGGACCTGCCCGGTCTGTTCCGAGTCGAGACGGAGAACCAAGATGAGGCGAGCCGAGGTCAAGTTGATGACATGGTCCAGCAGTACATTAAATCACAACGGAACATCGTTCTGCTCATCGTCAGTGCCCAATCGCCGTTCAATACACACACTGCTCCGGAAATGGTACAGAAACTTTTGAAAGGTGACCCGGGCTTGGCCGAACGAGTGGTTGGTGTTCTTACCTGTCCAGATATGGCACAGTCCCCGGATGAGGCTATTCGTCTCCTAAAGGGCAGGGTCTACTTAGAACTGAAGCACCCTTGGATGACCGTCAGAAACCAAACAAACGACGAGAGGAGGTCACAAGAGACCCTGGAGAAACGAGACGAGAAGGAAGAAATATTTTTTGGTGAAGGAAGGTGGCAGTCCGTTCCGCAAGCACAGAAGGGCATTAAAGCACTGCGGGCGGCTCTGAAGGATGTGCATTGGACGCACACCCGTCACGAGCTGCCACGCCTCATTGACGAAGTGCGAAGGGAAATCAAGAAATCGGAGAACGCCGTCGCTGGTCTTAGCCAACCCAGAGACACCGAGGAGGCACAACGCGAGTATCTCTTCAAGATCGTCAGGAAGTTCCACAAGCTCGTAAGGGAGGGCGTGGATGGGTCATACAGAAACGAGGACTGCGAAGAGTCGCACTTGACCCAGGAGAGCTGCCCCGATTGCACGCCCTTCTTCCCCCAATTTGGAGACAACAGCCCCGAAAGCCAGGAGAGGAGACTCTGTTCCAGGGCGAGAGCGTTATGTAGAGCTTTCACAATTGCCATGCGAAAGTTCGGCAAGACGAAGATTGTAGTCTACGACGCTGACTGCGGTGGCGCGATCGGCGAGGAAAGCAATGATGAAGAATTTGGAGAGCAGAGCCTTCTTTCTCCTGACATGATCAAGGAGTTCTACACTCACGAGGAACCCTGCCGAGCCGACCCAAGAAGCCACGAGAAATGGGTTGAGAAGCAAATTGAGAACTGGCGCGGGGATGAGCCTCGAGGCGAGCCAAGCCACCGAGTCTACACTGGCATGTTCGGATACCAGTCGGCGAAGTGGGGTGATATCGCCGAGAAGCACCTCGTGGCCATCTGGGGATCCGTGAAGCGGTTTGCTGATCTGGCGCTGGCTGCCGCCTGCAATGACCCTAAAGTACGTGAGGCCCTCAGGAAGCACACGATAGCCCCACAGTTAGACAAGCTTGAGAGAGAAGCTACCAAGAACATGAAGAGCCTCCTTCGATGTCACGGCCATGGCATATCGGGCTTCTACGACAGCTTCATAGATTTCCAGCGCATACAGCCACGCACCCAAGACCTCGCCGGCCGCCTGGCGAACAGTCTCCTAGATGGCTACGAAAATGCTGCGACGGGCCAAGCGGGCGGCTTTGACAGCTGGTACCAGAACGTTGGTGAGGCGCTTCTCAATACACTCTTGCCGAAGAGCGGTTTGTTCGTCAACGAGCTCGTTCGGCAAGAGCTCATCGGAATGGTGCGGAGCACGTTGGCACAGCCGCATCCGTCGCCGAACACGAACTCGACGGCTCAAGGCGCGGCCATTGAATCGGTCACGAAAATTGGGCGAACTTCCGCGAAGCGTGTCATCGAGCACTTTGAGACGTACTACGAGGTAATATCTCAGACTGTTCCACTATCCTAACTCTGTTAGCCGCGTCCCTCGGTGGCTATGAATGTCTGACTGACGAATGTGCCCATGATAGATCAGCATGTTAGCGTTCGTGGGATACGTCAACGCTCTAGTAGTCGGGAAGGGTATATTGCAGAAACTCCCGGACACTATCCTGACTGAAGAGCTGGTGAGAGGTCTAGACGCTCAGACGGTGAGGCATATTGCGGGAGAGACGACGCATGTGACCCAAAAGCGGGAGAAGGAGGAGCAGAATCTCAAAGTTCTGCGGGAGGTCTTGGGCACGTTGACGGCCTTCCATGAATAGGCGATCTGAGGCTCACCGGAGAAGATTTATTATTAGATACTGAATCGCTGTGTGCACGGGACGTTGTCTTTTTTTTCCCTTTGTTACCATGATTATTAGTTCCACAACCAAGTTGAAATTGATCTCCGAGCATCTCTTAACAGAACGCGATCATGATTCCTTTTCTTAAAGGCAATGGCTAGGTGGTTTGCTAGGATGTAACACTACTTTCTTCAAGAAAGAAATGGGCGTGGTTGAAGTCCTGCCTGGTGTCATGGCAGAAGAGATGTAGCCATAACCCGTGAAAACCCTGAAGCTCATCAGAATGTAACTCTATAAACGGCTTTACCATACAAATCAATAGAAGCATCCATTGCGCCTCACCAGAGGTGCTGCCCGACATACGTCAAGTTATGGCATACCCAATACCCCTTAACACCATCGCAACTGTCCAGATTCTTCTCCGAGATGTCGCGCCACACCCTGTCAGGCGCATCTATCTCTTGGTCCCGGTCCAGCCCCGACCCCGTCTTGTCCCGTTTCCAATGGTGGTAGTGAAAAGTTGGGAGCGAGACCTTGCATTCTTTTAGTCTTTGGAATTTTCCGACCATAACATCGATCATGTCCAGGAGGATATTGGCGGTTTCCAAGAAGGTAGACCGTCGATGCCGTATAAGCAAATCCCCTTCAAGAGATAGGTACAAATATGTTAAGTTGGGTAAGGTGTCGGGTAGCTTTTCCAACAGGGTTTGGAAGCCGGACATGTCCGCACCAGGAGGAAATCTGTGCTCGTAGCCTGGCAGCGGGTCCCCGAACGGGTGAACGTTCCAGATTAACTCCACAGAGGTGATGGCGTGCATGGTAGCCGGCGCAAGCCAGTCCGACAGGCACTGACACAGGTAAGTCCTGCGTATGTGCAGCGTGTTCGTTCCGTAGAGAACATTCACGCCCTCGACGTATGCACGACGGCATGCCAATAGCCAGCCCACAGCGCCGATATTGCCGGGTTTGGGGACCGCCTCGGGGAAATACTCCTTCCACCAGGACGCGTGCGGTCTCCTGCACGTATCCTCGGTCGGCTGGTCCAGGTGCAACCTAAAGCCAGCGTAATAAAATCCCTGGGAGCTCGCCGTGCGATCGCAGACGCCTCCCCACAGCGCCCAACCCCGAAGGTCTGAAGCTGTCCGCTCGTCGGATGACCTCGGCTCTCGGGCACCGCTGCGTCTCGGCTTCCCCTTCTTCCTAAACCTTGGGACAAGGTCCATGTGTACGGTCAGACCGCCGAAAGCATAAAGGAGAATAAGGTGGCGTATCTCCGACGGGAGGCGCTGGAAGAAGGGGCTGTCTGCTGTCAATGGGGGCATGGGCCTGATTTCAACCGGAGACTTGCAGCGCACTGGCAGCGGGGGGAAGAATTCGTTTGACTCCTTGCCTTGTTCTTGCCGAAGCAACTTGACAAGTCTGGGAGCCATAATGACTGGGCGGCGAGGTTGAAATCCCGGTCGTTATGGGAATGGAGCAAAGAGTATGGATCGGGACGTTGGTAGGGCGGGAAAATGACAGTGCATGAGCATGTCTTAGGTTCGCGAATGGTGACCCAGCATCAGATATCCAATCACAATTCCAGTGAGTGAGCAGGCAGCAGACCAATCCACAAGCTTGATTGGGCAGTACGACAGGAGCTCGGCGACGGGGCAGGCTTTGTTTCGTTTATTTTATTATCATAGCTTATTTTCCCGCCTTTATTAGCGATTTTTTTTTAGCCCAAGTAAGTGCCGTGGACGGCGAGTTTTCAAACAAGCATATAAACGCAAAACTAAGCCCGAAGAAGAGTTGAACAGTGCCACGGAGAGATCAAGGTCTTTTACGGCCTCTTATTCTCAGAAATCTTCCCTTTCTTCGTGATGTTATTTTGATTTTGATTCGCTATTTGAACCATCTAGAAGAAAATGTATGGATATGTAAGATGGAGGTGACATTCTGGTAATACTCCGCGGCACGACCGATAACAGGCATCATAATATAATTGCAAAGTCTGGATTCCGTCACCTGAGATGAAAAAGGTGAGCGGCGAGGTGAGTGGCTGTCAAGTTGGCTTCTGCCCAGTAACGATGATCCTTTAAAAATCGGGTAGTATGAGCTTCGATGTTTAGAATAATAATGTATGGTTGTTTATTCAAGCAACTCGGGATATCCTTACATCTGGTTGTACGAATGAATGGCTGGATTGGTGAGCTCTCCACGTAGCTTGGCCAAGTAGAGTTGTGCTTCCTCATACGACCACTATCGAGCACATGGTTAGCACAGTAGCTGAAGTTGGGAATGTGATTACCTCCGAGCAAAGTCCCGTTCGGCCCTCCTTTAGCGAAAGGGGGTGTCCAACTTACCCCCAAATGCTCTGTCAACCCACGGATAGAGAATCCCTCGAGCCCTTGCAGAATAAACTGTCGATTCCAGCCGCCCCAACGTTTTAGATCTTTATTCTTCGGCCATGTTCCGATCGGCATCTTCAGCGTTCTCTTCTTGACATTGACGAAGCCGGCCGCCTTGATGACATCGCCAGCTGTCTCGGAGATGGCAAAGGTCTTGCCCGTGGCCTCCCCAAACTTCCCGAACACTTCGGCCCATTTCTTCTGCGCGGAGTCGGGCTTTACGGTGCCGTCGTCTGAGCGGGCGATGGTTGAAAGCTCGACTTGCTCAACCCACCCACCCGGTTTAAGATGTCTGTTTCCCTTCGCTTCAGTGATAGGAATCTCGGGGCAGAAATCACCTTACGAACATACTTAAGGACCATTTCATAGAATTTGACCCAATCGGGGACACAACCCGTCATAGTCCGGATGTGGATAAAGTCGAAGTGGTTTTCGGGATACGTCCAGTCCTTGGTTATGTCGTCGATTTCAAACTTGCAGTTGGACGGGACGAACGAGGGCTGGATTGGTGACAAGTCCACGCCGATAACTTCGGCAGATGGATGTTCATCAGCGAACTCGCTATTGCGAAGTAACTTCAGTAAGAGAAACCGCGAGAAATTATGATTACAGAAAACTCACATTGCCCACACGCCAGTGCCGCAGCCGACGTCGAGTGCACGCTATCCGGGGAAAACAAGCGTCAGATGTATCATTCGAGGCCTACAGTCGGGTTTTGATGTTGTAATCGTAAGTACCTGAATATTCTTCTCGAGAGGGGCTTCGTATAACTTGCCGCCGAGCACAATGCGATACATTTCGTGTCTTGAGTGAGAGGCATGGTCAGCATCATCAGTGAAAGACCAAGCCGGAAGTCATCTGGGCTGGAGATAGCCTTCGAGACCCCTACACTAAATCTTCTGCGTCCTGCTGCCTCTCGTCATTCGGGGGGCGCCCTGCGTCATATATCAAATTAACGTGTTTGTCCGGCTGGATTTCTCTCTGGGGAAATCGGGAAGAGACGACGCCTACCAATAGGCACCATCTTCATATGCGTGGTAACGGCGGCCATTTTCCCACTTGTAATGCAGAATCGAAGATCTGAGGGTCGTAGTGTCGGTAATAGCACTAAGGTAATCATCAGTCGGTCTGAAGTTGCCATCGATCTTGGGTAGTCGGGGTGGCCGTGTCTCGAGACTTACGATGAGGCGTAAACGGAATCGGCGTCCGCGGTATCCTGGTTAGACGTAGCTTAGAATTCTGTATTGAACGATGGCACATGACGAGAACAAGCTCTGCTACAACACTTACCACCTCGATAGCATTACTCCCCTGGTCGCCTAGGACGGGAGCTGCAACTTCAACTGGAGACGCCTCGGGACGTGCCTCTGGGCTACTCATTGTAGGGTATTTCCTTTCAGATTTGATCAAAAGATGCCGATCTGTCTTTCTTAACAGAATTTGGAGTTAGGCAAGACAGCTATAGGGCTGAAGGCGTGAGCGTGATGTGATGCGAGCGACTGGGCGAGGACGGACTAGCGACTGAGGACTGAAAGTGCTAAAATAGGGAGGGGAAAATAAAAGTAAAAAATAAAGAAGAGTAATAAAAAGGGTCTAAAAACCGGGTTAATCGAGGGACGGGCCGAAGGGAGCGGGGATTGTGCTACCCTTTCCATTGTATCCACCTGGCCGAATCTACCAGTCCTTGTTCATGTAGTATTCGGTTCACCAGTTCTGCGTTTCCGAGGGCTCTTGCGTCTCCCAATCTCCCCGTATATGCGAGGGCGTGGGGTGGGCAGCCCAGTCCTTTAAATGCTGTGGATCAAGACGTACGAGTTTAAAATCCCCCCCACGGCGCCACCGGCGGGCGGACCAGTTCTCTGCTCCTACGTTACGTTAGTGGAGCAGAGCCAACATTGACATGGCATTGATGGCTTTGATGGCTTTGATGGATGAAGGGTCTCGAGGTCGCAGCGCAATGGGAGTCGATGACAAGAGAGCCAAGCCCGCCAAGCCAAGCCAACATCAGTGACCGGCAGGCGGCGGCGGCGTTGCTCCATGCCAGTGCTAAGATGCGTATCACCTGCCTTGAACTTTATTCTCTCCGCCGTTACCGTATCCAGGAAAAGTGGACAACACCAGACCAACTGAGGCATGATCTTCACCAGCCCACGTCCCACCATGTTCCAGGGACATCATCTGGAATGGACTACCCCGGATAGATTAATTCTTCGGTCCCGTTCGTCTGGGTCTCTGCTGGTTCCTTTGTCTCGCTAATCCAATAGTCCAAAAACAAAATGATACACTACGGTGACATTGTACTTTGTATCGCGTTTATCCTAGTACTTGGTGGCTTCTGCGTCGTCGGATACCCCGGAAACTCAAACTCTAGTTTGTGTGGAGACACCCATCAGATTTGAACGAGCTACATCACAATCTAATAGCCACTCCCAGGAAACACGAGAAGGCTAACGACTATTGGTACGGTCGAGCAGAATTTCGGTGACACCTCTTCGGTCGAAGCCTGAGGCTGATTTCACGAATAGCAATGCATGTGCGATCGTCTGCCCTCTGCCTTGATTCGGGTTTTCTCGATGCTATGACGAGCGTCGGCGGCCCGGTTGGGAAACCAGACCCAGAGGCATGGGGGCAATCTTGTCAGCTCGCCTTTCGAGATGCTCCTCACCCATTGAAACCTGGGAGCTAGCAACAGAGAAGTTTTGAAGCAAGATTCAAAAGAGAGATTCGTCAAGTGTCTAGGACGTTCTTCCTTCGGCACTCAAGAAGGACGTCTGGGGGGCGGTCCGGCAGGTCCGCAATCCAGGGATATGACTTGCAGTTTTCACGGCGCGGGGCCACTTTTCGTCTTCCGCTTTAGAGCCCAGGACTGCACGGTTGCAAGTTTTATTGGGGATGCATATATGTATGACTCCTTGGATCTCGATAATCTGAGCGGGTGTCATAGGGTGGCAAGCGAGATTTTTACTATCAGATAGAGCCGTCCACGTAAGCGACTGCATGTGTCGCTAAAGTGAATCGAGCGCCGCATTCAACACGTTATTCCGCAGGCGAATCACTCCTAGGTCAGATATTGATTGGCATATGCTAAACAGCAATAGCGGGTATGTGATTCCGGTAGGCTAGGAAACTCTAATGCGAGGGAATATCTATCGAAGAGTAAAGTCCATTGCTGGCAGCCAGCCCTTGTCATATTCTCGTTGGCACCATCTCGGCAACGTGTTATCCATGTTCGTGAGCGAGCATGGCCCCACGACCTTGAACGTACCGTCGCCCATCCACCTGAGGAGAGTCGGGATCGGACTTCCATGAAGCATGCATATCAAATCACGCTCTCTTGCCGAAGCCGTATAGACATCACACCAGTCGGTGAGGAACATTCTACCGTGCCGACGAGGGTCGGAGCGGGACTCGAGCCACGGCTGCGGGTCCCACCGAAACATCTTGAAAGCGGTTTCCCTTCGGTCAAAAGAATTGGTAGTTTCTGCAAGGTTAATGGGGAAATAGGGGCATTCCTCTTCAGGACACTCAGGCCTCCTATTGAGATCGATCTCGAGGGATTCGAGGATCGCGTCGAAGTAGGGCTTATTGCGACTGAACCTTCGGGCCAGCCGTATCAGATTCACCACTCCCATCCGCGGAAGAAGTCAATGATTCGAATGGGAATCAAACCACCCATCCACATCAGGAAGGTTATTAATCCGTTCTCGGGGTATCCGTGCTGAGATTTGAATATGTCTATGTTCCCAGCAGACAGCGTGCCAACGGGAAATCCAGTCACTCTCAGGAGCCCCCGCTCCTCCTGGAAACTTGCCACTGGTATTTGACGGCCTCCCATGTTAAGATAAAAGGCATCATATCTCAACTTCCGGCCACGCCTCAGTGTAGAGTCCCTCCAGTCCGGAGTCCACGAGGGAAGGCCGATGCTCGAATCTGGGTCGCCTACGCAATGTAAGATATCAAGCCGCGCGGTCGCCCGGATGATAAACCAAGCCAGGCGCGTATATGTCTTCTCAACGCTTTCATCGTAGGAGGGTTCGAATAGGTCGCCTCGGAGCTTCTCGAAATCTCTCAATCATCGGCAAGCCCAAGGAGACCGTACACCTTGTCTCGATCATCCGTAGCTTCGAGGTAGCTCAGATCGCAAAGCAGATCTAGCAGCCCGACTCCCGGACCTGAAGAAGAGCGATGATGGCGACGGAAAATGACATGCATCAACTCCGTAAGTCTTTGGAATCGAGTTTGAGCATAGACGGTCCCGCACATACTGAGCGACACCCTCTTGCGTAGCCGGTAGTACGCACCTTTGAGCCGCGGCCACGGAATCGTATGGGGACCTAACATGACGATAGCATCGCGCGACATGGCGATCTCTTGAACCACCCAGACTCGACTGAACCACGATCGGCCGAAAAGTCCCGCGAGTGCCTCCACCGTTTGGCTATCCGGTTCCACTCTTCTCTCGTCGACTACTTGGATGCTCACCCATGCGCGAAGACAGAAAGAGCATGTTTGCCAGAGAGTGCTGCCCAAGATCCAGAGCGGAGTCGTGGGTCTCCATCGGCGCTGCTCCGAGATTCCAACGGCGAGTGCCCGGAGAAATACAAGGACTACCGGTTGGACAAGAAGGAGGACGAGAAGAAATTTTAGAAGTCGGAGAAGGAAGTTCGAAAGCGATGTGAGGAATCGCCTCGTCCTCGCAGCGATCCCCTTGGCGACAAGATATTCAAACTCTTGACTTAGTTGCTCGAGGTGGCGGATGGCCAAGCTGCTATCTGAGACAGCTTCACCTAGCCAAATAACGACTTTTGTAGCCCTCTCGTAGATGGACCGCATACGGAGGACCTCATGGCTGCGCTCCTGAACATCCTGCTGGTTGATGCAGACGGCGTCGATCCAGAGCGTGCGTGTGTGTACCGGTAGCCGTAACGCTTGGAGCGCCGTGTGGAGATTCGGCGTCACTGATGTGGGATTTCCGTCGAGGAGAATGCTCCGAGGGTTCGCATTATCGCCCCAAATGTAGGATAATGCCTCGTACCGGATCGTGTCGTCGTCGATGGAGGCGTGGAGGAGTTTGCAGGCAACGGGAGACTCTCGGTCCAGTGCTGGGAGAAGCTGGACTAAGCGAATCTCATTTCGAGAGCGATTCAGGCGTTTGTAAACAAAGTTGGAGACCATTTACGGGAAGGATAAACGGGCGGGGTCAGTGTCGCATTCTGCGAGATGAAATAAACCATACGTATGCAAAATGCGTGCTCGAAGCTTGGATCTTCAGCATCAAGTTGGGGAAGTCGTTATTTATAGCCAGCCACTGAGGCCTAGAGGAAACACCGCATCTCAAGACATTCAGCAGGCTTATGCTCTAACAAGAGAAGTGCGTGGCAGTGAAACGTCAACGCCGTGTTGGATGTGGCCTGGCGACGTCGGATTAATACAATTCGAGCTGCGCCTCCTGACCGCCTTCCACCCAGACCATCTGCGATTTCTAGCTACATCTGGGTGACCACACTCTTGTGGCCTCCGGTTACCCGCTGGCCATGAACACTTGATGAGTAGCAAAGGGACTGACACGTCCGATACTTTGGACTCAGGATCGGGCAAGGTGCTGCCAATTGGTCCGGAACAATTCCCTGGAGCCGTTGCAACGCCCGATAAAAACTGACGAGCGGTGAATCAGTTGATCAATGGAATGCCGCAATGGAAGCGGCAACGGAAGTCCTTTTCGGAAGTAGAACAGAATATAACTTTGTGAGTTGCCGTTACAAGACATACAGTCACATGAAATGAATAGAGAAGCTGTGGGATCTTGCGTCTTATGGGTTTAGAACTGGTATGAACAGAACTGTGTTGACAAATGAAGCAACGAGTAAAACGAGAGCGTGAATCATCAAGATGGAAACTATGACAGCTAATCAATAAACTGATTGATTCTAAAGGACTTGACGAACTGGAAGCCAAAGAAGCAAAAAGAGAAACCTTCTAGCTCGACGGCATGAAACAACTTATTACCATTCCATACGGTCCCTGTGCCCGTTGTTCCGGGCTCTGGTGCAGGAACCCGCAGTAGTCACGTCCCGCACCACTACATGTTGCTATCTTCCTTTCTTCTTGCCTTTCCACGTCCTAATATTCCTGTATACCAGATACCATTAGTATTCCCAACATTCCCTGCCGCATTCCGTCCAATATTCCATTCTGGTTCCATCTTTCATTCCAGTTCCGGCTCTCAGCAAGGAACCGATCGGAATAGAAAACAAACAAAACACAATGGTTCCATGGCAGTGAAGTACCTGCGTCAGGGTGGAAGTCATTTCTACAGCAGCCAAAAGATCAAGCACCGCTTCAGCTAGCTCTTTGGAGTAATACAGAGGACAAAGCTTGCTTGTCAAACGAATTGGTTGAATGTCTACAAGATGTTGGTGTCGCCTTTCAGCGAAAGCTGTGGGTATGCGATAGGGTACAACTAAGGAAATGAGATAGCTTGATTCTGGATTTTTGAGTCAGTTTTATGCGCAGCACAAGAATTAAAATTAAGATACCCGCCTTTTATATAGGTCGAAAAGTGATTGATATATTATACGGCGGGATCCTCCACCTCTGCTCGACGTCGTCTTCAGGCACTGACTTGTTTTGGTTCGAGATATCCCGCCATCTCCTGTGACTTGCCCTCGTTTCTGGAAAGAAATTGGTCGCGGCTAGTTTGCCACGGATGAAAGTCTTCTGCGCTCTCTACAGAGTCGTGCTCTCCAGATGCACGAGTGCCATAACCCCTTCAGAGAAGATGTCATGGAACTTCGGTGTGCGCCCGAGTAAGTAGACAGAAAAAGAAGTCGTTTCACCCCTCGGGGCGCCGCTTTGCACGATCAACTGGCTCTCGCTAACCGATAGGCTTGCCGCAACCCCTGGCGCCCATGTGGTTCTAAAGCCCCAGGATGATCAACCTCCAGAATTGTATGGAGTCGGCATTCTCACTTTCCACACCATGTGCTGGGCCGGTAAGGATGCGGCAAAACCGTATCCTGACGAAGAAAGCTCGATCGAGACCCATGACTTTTCCAGGCGACCCACCGAAATATCATCCATCGTCCTGGTCCACGATGCCTGCCGGCGTCTCCTGCTCGCGCGCCTAGAGGCTGAGTCCGTTGAGGGCACGGCGGATCGACAACCTTTCGCGGGGGGTAATCATGTGCCACTCGAGCGCCCGCGCCCGGTCGAGCGAAAGGGAGAATATGCGGCGGAACTTTGATCATTACGATCCTCAGCGTCGTGAGAAGGCAAGTGGCACCAGCAGTACAGGTGAAGAGATCTGCTGTGGTATCTGGACGCGCTGTCTAACTGGGCGGCCATGGGAGGTAGATCACATTACGGATATAGGACCAATATTCAAGCGAAGGGTCCCAAATGTTTGGATACTTCTAGATTTCAACAGCTCTTCAAGCTTCTATCGGCCGACGGTGTTGTGGATACCTAGCTTCATGTTGACGACAAGACATTCCAACACATTACTTGCGTCCTTGGGTAGACCTTAGCCTTTGGAGCCGAGGGCATGACCTAAAACGGCGAAGAAGTGCTCTATATTTGGCCGAAGAGCGGTTATGCTAGGATCTGGCGAGGCGAGATTCGGTGATTTACTGGCGGGGGGAAACAATTCTATAAGATGTTCAGAGTGCCTGCGAAGTTAGACTATCCATGTATATTGCGCAGGCATGAAACTTAGCGGGAGGCTTGAGATACACGCATAGTACCATCGAGGAATTGTCTAAGTTATTAGCCACTATCACTATCCTTAAAGCTCAACCGCGCTAAGAGTCTTCTCTGCTTTGATCAGAAGCGAGCACCCTTTGGATAATCTAGTTCTCGCTCAATTCCCAAAATGCCCGCTGCAACCTTCGTGCCCGACCCTCCATCATCCCGTTTTTGATCTAATCTTCCTGACCTTGTAGCAACCCCCGTTGACAAAGTCGACCCAAATTCCCGTGCTACTCCGGCACACAGCCTGAGCCGCAGCGTCCTCAACCTTGGAATTTTTCTCCAACCCGTCAGTCCCATCTTGATTTCGGAGCGGGAACTTCACTCTGATTCCATTCCCCCAGTTGTTAGCTCCTTCTTCGACGCTCTCCCACGTGGGGTCGGCATGAAATGCAATCGCCTCCGGGTCGATGGACCTGGCGAACTCGACAAGGAATTTCCTGGCCCAGCGGTCCGTTCCGATGAGCGAGTAGCTCAAACCGCACGGCGAGAACTCGACGGTGTACAAACGCCAGATGTTCGGGGGGTCCTTGTCCTCGTAAAATGGCGCGTGGCGGCAGTCGACTTCGACCTTTTCGGGGCGGAGATACTCGACGGGCTTGCACGAGAAGTCGTCGGCAGACTGGGGCCAATGGGGATGGCTCTCGGCCATTGCCTGTATAGCGAAATCGGGCAATTCTCCATCGGCTACTCGGGGGCTAGCGTCTTTGGAGTCAATGGGTGCGGCGGTGTGGTTCTTCACTGCCGATAAAGCCGGGTCTGGAGTAGGACGGGGAATAGATATGAAGGGTGAGACGTCGGAAATGGGCGGAATGGATACGCCTGAATCGTTGTTTGCAGGTTGGACAGATTGAGCGCTGCCGTTGGCTGAGATGGGCACCGTGAGAGCCATAGAAATGGCGAGGGAGGCGTAGAGAAGACGCATGTTGGATCTGTAGTCCACCACCGGTCGTGATTGTTAGTCGGTTTCGGTTGAAAACACCAATGGGAATAGAGTTGGGGAGGGATCGATATCTAACCCAAGGCTCTCCAACATTTTATTGGACGCTGGTAAAAGAGGAACGTTTTGCGTACACTGCAAGTGCAGGTACAGGATCTGTGTATCGCTTTCGATTCCAGGGAATATTGATATTCCAAGGATGGGGAGAAGGAAAAGATTTTTCCAAGATGTCGTTCGATTTGGAATACCAGATGAAGTCAAGGTTTTATATATTTAGCCAGAGAAACAAAAAAATTCTATCAGGGCTTGCTGGAGGAAAGTGCACCACCTTGTTGCTCCAGTACCCGATTCGTAAGGAATGCAGTTATTCTTAGGTCTGTGAATCATTGCAATTGGATTTTGGGTAGCTCCAGTGCCTCATGTACGAAGGAAGGAACGGAAAATTCACCCTCCTCTTATTCCTTCCATCCGACTGTTCCATAGTTTGAAATCTTAATATAATGGAAGGAAAACGCACCTCGTCAAAGTTAACATGCCCAGTCTCAGTAAAGGATTTTCAAGGGGGGCAAGGATCATCGCCACGAGAAATCGCCAACAACAATGGCGTCTATGAAGGTCGAAACGAGTTCTAGAAATCTCAATTGAATGTAGGCCATGTATTATAAGTTCTTCGACAGGGGACGAGCTACTTTATATTTTAAAGAGTAAATTAACTTAAGTTTACAAGTTCGTCCCTCATCCCCATTGGAAACTCGAGTATGGCCTACCCTCATCCTTCCTGATCGATTAAGTTGGATAGTCTACATTTGATATGCCCACACTGCATCCCCCGGAAATACCTCTTGGTCAAGATTCCCAGGTTGAGCAACCTATGCTTCGGCCCGTGTCCGCTTTCTAAAACCACATGGGGAAGACAAATTGGATGCCTGCTTGACTTCCATCTGGAATTCAAGACCAGAAGCAACCCGAATTCCAGTCACCATATATATTCTTCTCTTAGCCGAAAGCAAACTTCGTACTCGGTTGTTGTAGTCACTGGAGAACATCTTCTGCGCTCGGTTCAAAGGACAGGGTCTGCAGCCTGCGCATCATGACGATGTCGTCTGGAACAAGAGAGCCCATTGTAATATTCGTGCCACGGGTCCAACGAACTGTGCATCCATTTCTCCTACCGGCATCCTTTTCAACGCTTCCAGAATTAGCTTAAGGTCTTTAGTGAAGGGCGAAGAGATATCTGGAATACTTGGGAATATATACCCCGAACGAAGGTCAAGCTTGGGAATTCCATCGAGAAATATAGTGCTCAAGCCTGCGTTCCATCTTCGCCAGATGGGCCGCAAAGAGGGGGGAAGACTGAACCCAATCCTCTGGTGCTGGTAATGGTCTTTGAAGAGTTTCACAAGCTGCCATAAAGCATGCAGAAGTGTGGCGACTGCAATGACAAGGTTAATGATTTTCCCGATCGATGCAGCGGAAGAAGAAGGCAATATATGAAACGTTTTCACTGTAGTCTCAGCCGCAGCCATTGATGCGATGGAGAGCAAGCCGTAGAAGGCGAACATAAAGGTCACGGTGGAGGGATATCCGTCATAGTCCACACCGATGTCCTTCTTGTTGAGTGGCTGCTTGAACTTCTCGCATAAGTCAATGGATCAAACTCTCCCTGTAGTTCATGAGCCTTTTAGATACATCCAGGACAGAGTCATTTGTGCTCGTTGAGAGGATGATCAGGATCGAGGACGTGGCGCCTCTGATCCCATGCTATGTCGCCGGTGGGCAAGCCGTCAATAACTTGCGCGAATATCTCGAGAGCCGACTCCCTCGCAAGCAATTTCTTCGTCGCGCGAGCGAAAGTCTCGTAATGGGTGGCGTCCAGGCTTTCGAGGGTGACCTCATGGGAATATTTATCTTTGGGCAATTTCGCGGCGATGCTCGGCGAGCCCCTGTATTTGGCCGGCCGTAAAGCTGACTTGGGGTGGTCCCCAATAATAATCGTACCTTGAATCCCGGTGTATCTCTTACTGGCTCTGGAGTTGTGATTATGCTCGCGTTAGGGTAGTAGATGATGGGGAGTTTGAGAGAGAGAAATGGGCGAGCAGTGAGCATGGAAAGAGAGGTAACACAATTGTCTGCAAACCCGATCAAGTATTGGAAGGATTACATGCATAATGCAAAGGTATGGATCTCGTTTATGTAACTATGATTGTATGAAGAGTGGCCCATACGATTATCGGGGAATGTGTATATCAGGGCAGCAGGCTGGGAATCTGCGTGTTCGTTTCATGTCTTGGGCTTCATTTGGGCGATTAGGCAGCCACAGCCTGGGAAAAAGAGGGAAGAAGAGAAAAGAAAAGAAAATCCCCCCAAAAAGGTCGAAATACAGAATGATCTTAAGGCATACAGTCCATACAATCTCACTGGTCCTGCCCCAAGTTTGACCCCGCCCACGTTTCGGGCTTCCACAGGGTCAGTAATGCTCCTCAGTCCTCACGACGCATGTTGCAGGCTGTTCCCGTGATGCCTTCGAGCACGACATCTGTGTGTCATTCCTGGGCCGAAAGCGATGACGATTCGCCAATGGCAGTGCGTGGCAGGGCGACTTTACTGGGGCGACTGGCATCTAGGGCTTTCTGGGTGTTGGCATTGGGGGTCTACATTGGCCAACCTCAAAGGGAACCGGGGCGCCAGGGACGCCAATCCAGTGTCAACATTTCAACTTACGACTGGATTCTGAGGCAGACATCACGTGGCCATGTCAAGATCAATCTCCAAGTGCCAAACCCGGCCTCTAATGCTATCTCTGAAGGCTTGAGCGACGAAGGGTGGGCGTTCAGAATGTTTACCGTAAAATGGGTATAATAATAGGCTTCAATTCATGCAATCCACCACCTGGGTTTCCCCTAACTGTCCCGCAACGAAAGGCCCACGGCCAATACTGTCCTCCCCTCACCTGCATCATAGCCTGTTGGCGGCTAAGCTTCCGGGTTGGCAGGGCCACCGGCGGGGGCGTTGGCAATGTCACTGGACGCGGCCATGTCGGCCTCCAGCTCGGCAAGGTCAGGAGTGAACCCGGCCCCCGGTTCTTGACCGCGGGACGACGGAATGCCTGCGCTGAAATTGGCAAAGTAGAAATGGAGGCGATCATCCGCCAGAGCACGGCCGCCGGTCGCGTCGTCGGTCGGAGGGTTCGTAGTGAATCGAGTCGGCGGTTTGGCCGGGTGCTCGCTGCAGAGGGCACATCAACTTGGCTGACATTTCCACATGGGAAACGGTTGGAACAGTCAGTACATACCCGTCTTTAACGGCGTGGTTGGTTGACGTGGACATGGCCGCAATCTCCTTTCTCGCGTCGAGGAGTGGTAAAGGGAGTCAATTGTTGCGAATCTCACCAGGAGGAGATACGAATCCGTCGAAAAAAGGAGGATGTGGCGATCCCTGCAACTATTACGCAAAGGAGAGTCCAGAAATCCGCCAAAGAAAATCGTTTGTATCGAGTTGAATCGATTTGAATGGCATCGTAGAGGCCCAAAATTTACATTGTAAGAGGGACAAATGATCACCTTTTAAGGAATGGGAGATGTGTGGGTTCCAGAATGTCGAAAACGCCCTGTTCGAGCGCACCATCTAGCGTGGAACTTGTCTCCATGTCTTCCTGTAGTCCCTATGGACTGGCGGAATTTGCACCCGAAAGTGACTTGGGTCATGGTCAACGACAGCGAACCTATCACCGATTCCAATAGCAGCGATTCCACGTGGCGGACTTAGGAGCTACAAAGTACTCCTCCGTCGGTGCCAAATCTTTCAGGAGAACCGCCGAGTCCAGTTCATAGCAGTTGCGATGCGTCTGGAATCAGGGATCTGGGATGTGGCTCAGTGGTTCCGGACCTTGTTGAAACTTTCGGATGCGTAGCGTCGCCCACACGCGTAGACGGCGGGGGGCTATGTCTGGTGAGTTCTTAAATTGAATCGCGGTCGAAGTCGAGGCGGCGAGGGGGGCACGGCAAGATGGTGACCAGAGTAGCAGGCGTATTTCTGATTCTCCCCAACCGTTTCGATTGTAAAGTCCGACAGCGGATTGTAGGCCGGGAGCTTCTTCCTCCCTCGTCGGGTCGGGCTGAGCCGACACTCGAGTGACCAGACTCATGGTCATGGACCAATTCATGGCGCGGCATTGGAGGAGTTTGACCAATTAGCGGAAGTTGCCGTCTATACGCATCGTTGGTTTCTTTGCCTTTCTCCGGTTCACAACGAATCCGAACTGTTTGGTGAAGTCACCAAAAACGTTCGAACTCGTTCGCGAACAGCCGTTTCTCGGTCGTCGAGCCCATCGCGCGCAGGAAATTGATTCGTCTTGTGGTCATCATCTAATCTTCCCTGTAAGCATGCAGCCCCTCCGTACATCGGGCACGTTTGACCCTAAACGCTAGGTTAAAACAATGAACGGCCCCCGGTTTCGAAAACACATTCTCAGAGGTGGAGGATCAGCAGCGGTCTTTGGGGCCTCAAATCTGCTCGCGTTGGTGTCCTCTGCAATTTTGCTCTCTCAGAAAGTCGCTTGGGGACATAGGTCGAGTGGCACATCGGCGCCATAAAACCATCGCGAGGGATGCGAGGACTCGAGAAGGCTCAATGCTATAAATCGACCAATAACGGCTCAAAAGCGCGCCAAGAGTGTCGTCCTTTCGCTCGCCTCGATGTGATATGGACTGCATAGTACAGAAGTCGGAAGCATGCGCTCAGCAAAGTGGAATTAGCACTTCCATAGTCTGAGAGGCGTTCATCCAGAGGGCAGAAGAGTGGTGAATAACGAGCACCCTCATGCAAGCGACGCGCTCGCGCAGGCGCAGCAACTTGGCCCCGCAGGCAGGCTCCGATAAGGGACACCAACCGAGGGTGCATTAGCGGGCTCGTATTCGTTTTCCGTATTGCGTCAGATCGAGGGTGTAGCAGGGAGCGGAATGCCGCTTTGGGTGTCTGGTAGGCCAGGCTGCAGTCCAGTCTCCTGCGGACGAATAGCAGGCGTCGCAGAACGCCATCGAGGTGCGTGGCGGGCGCAGCTGACGTGTCAAGGAGGGGTTCGAGTACCGGGAGGGCATGTCAGGGTCGACACGATGCCCACGCTTTCGAACATTTCTGGTTCTTGCCAACTCGCCGTTTCACGCAGGCCGCAATGAAGGATCAGTGTCGCGAAGGTGAGGCTGCATGTAGGTCATGTTTAATCACGTGGAATGCACGTGACTAGAACGGGACGGTCGAGAAGGGCACATTGTGGCCATTGGGTTTTGGAAGGGGGGGAAGAGCAGGTATTGAAAGGAGGGTCTGATGCCGGGTTGATTCAGACGTCGATATCGACGGCATCAAGGGTATATAAAATTGAACCACGTTCGTCATTTTGAGGCTTGCAGTTAGTTGTTGTCGAGTGCAAGCTTGAGCCGCAAGTTTCAGAGGTCTGAAGCTCCCCATTTATGTCCGAGGCAACATTGTACTTTTGTTCATGGGGCCTTGCGTGAGCGAGGAACACGCTTGACCAATTAGATTGCAATTTATATTGCATTCCCGGTCACCCCTTGAACAGCGCCGACTTTCCCTTGCATACCAAAACGGCCCAAGTCTCCCTATACCCGACCACACCATGGAGGGGGCTCCCAGGAGTGATTTTGCAGACTTCGACCTCAGATCCAGCGACTGGGAATGCCACAAGCATATAATCAGAGATCTCTATGTCGAGCGAAACCTGCCGTTGTCGAAGGTGCAGAAACAGATGTTGGAACAGTTTAGGTTCGAGGGGACGTATGTTATGGACATTGTCAACATCACCACCACAAAGTGGCAGTATCATGGACTAACAAAACAAATGATTCAACCGGTCTAGTCAACGTCAATACAAGCGACAGCTGCAAATATGGGACTTTCGAAAGAACATCACCGAGTCAGATATGCGCGTTATGGCGCGAATCTGGCAACAGGAAGGACGGAAGGACTTGATATTTCAGCTCCGGGGCCAAATTGTTCCACTACGCAAAATTGTCAGGTGGATTAAAAGGCAGGAAGGAAAACCTGATCCAAGCCAAGCAGAAAGCCATGCTTCCGAGGGTATGATTTTTTTTCGGTGCTAAAGGAAGAACGGGACATACTAGACCTATGCTAACCTATTTTTACGTCGCGACCCTAGCCGATACTCTAAATCATCTCAAGTACTGGCCTCGAGACAAACCGAAAACTGGCGTTCAGGAGCAGGATGAAATGTCAGATTGGGCTTCCGAAGACGAGGGCCATGATTATCCAGCTCGAAGAACTGGAACTCCTTCGACTGACGATTCCGTGAGGTCATCTTCACCAGCCTTCACCGGCCCTTGTAAAGAAAATCACGCGATTGTACAAGAATCTACGGACCCCGAAAACACCGATCTGAATCCTGAAGATGGGACCAAGACTGGAGCTAAAGGCTCGAGAATTATAATGTCTACGGACTACCAAGCATCCAGCAGCCATGGACGTGACTCCATGGGCTCGCCGAAGGTGACTCAGGCAGATCACTGGGAATCAAAAGGATTGACAAGGAAACGGACTCTCAATATTGCGGATGATGTGAGTAGCCGTGGAGTACGCGCAGACGGCCACCAGGCCAAACAGCAAAAAGGCATCAAATTCTCCTGTCCATACCGCAAACGCAACCCCGTGGCGTTCAATGTGCGGACGCATAGAACGTGTGCGCTGATGCCTTTCCCAAATCTCGCAGAGCTCAAGTAAGCCAACTTCTGTGTTGTCTTCTTGTCTAAACGTTTTCTGATTTTGCAGGCGACATGTAATTACTTGTCATAAGAGGCCTCGTTGTTCGAGGTGTGGAGAGACGTTCTCCGGCTCAGATCAGTTGATACAGCATATGCGGGCCGCTCCGCCGTGTCTCGGGAGGATGAACTGCCCAAGTCCGGTTCCAGAGCATGGAATAACTACTGCAATCGAGGCCACACTGAGGTCACGCCGAGCCGATTCCAAAGTGAACACTTGGGAGCAGCTCTGGAAGGTTCTTTTCCCGGATGACAGGGTCATCCCCGAACCAGGTAAGTGCGTACCTCATCGTCGTACAGCTAGGGACTGACATATTTTATCCGCCGTAAAGATTTCCAGGCTCCGCTTGAAATGAAGGAGGCTGGTAGCTTCTTAATTAATCATTCAGACCAGTTTATATCTGAGATAATTGGTCTCCTGGCGCCTCTCGCGCATCTCCAGGCACACGATTTATCTTTGAAAATACGGCAGCGATATGAAGCCTTCGTACAGCGTCAACTCCGAAATGTTCACGACAGCATAAGTCCATCTGGGTCTGTCGAGGAAAAAATCCTCGATGGAGAGACCCCCGAGACCCTCCCGGATTGGACGCCAGCGTTGAACCCGGGTATGAGTGAATCTCTGTCACTGCAGCGCATGTGCGACAATGGCGAGAGCTACGATATTGAAGATTTTCTTCGACCCGTTATTCGCTGGAACGGGTCCGACGTTGGGTGAGGTCATAATCCTTCTACGCCTAGAAGCTTGCATTTCGTTTGCCAGGGCCGTTACGCTTCTCAGATACTCGCCTGGTATGTATTCCAGCCTCAAAATGGCGGGAACACGCACCAATTCCTAGAGATGGACCGGGTGAAGATAGACGTCTTTCTAGAAAGCCCAAGCATAGAACAACGATGACGCTTGGGACCGTTGTAGACAGATGTTCGTGAATGAAATGGATCGTTGTCTTATTATACGAGAACTCGAAAAATGCTGCCGATGGTAAATTAACAAGGCGACTACGTAAAAGGCATCGTTGCTCATCGTGGCAATGAGAGCGAGCTCGATGGTGCGAAGAGGTATGACCCTCTTGGAGAGCGGGTGACTTCTCTCGAATATAAATACACCACTTAAGTTGACCACCCCACTTCCCCCCCCATTCGGCCCCCCCTTTCCCATATAAAACAGCGATTTGCAGGGGTCTGTAATTCCACCAATTCCTTATAGAAAATTATGAAATTAAATATATAGCTTCTTTATATATATGCTAGTAGGGAAAAAAATTCAAAGCTGAATTTGAG